>JAOYMR010000014.1:7833938-7858816 GCA_025802075.1 Tenebrosternarchus preto
TTGAAATAGAGATAAAATTGTTATATTACTGGAATACGATTCTCTTGGCGTTTGGGCATTTACAACAATACATTTTCCTGATATAAGTGAAGTGGCGGATGAACAACACCGTTAATGTAGTGTGACTTCGCTGCCCCCTGCAGGACTTTGCTAACCAATGCAAATGAAGGGTTGTGGATAGAGTATAGTGAAATGGTTTATTGTTATAGTTGCATAACAAATGTTAAAATACCCAAAAATATGGTCAGAAATAGCTAAACAAAAAAGAGAATCTGATGCATACCACTTGGGGGTCCCAGCACTGCTGATGCTTATTGGGACAGAGTCAGGATCTGAGGATCCTTCCAACCACTCTGGAGACAGGAGAGATGCAGAGTGCTGTGGAAGAACCCATTTGATTAAGTGGATCCATTAGATAAAGGTCTGTTTTAATTCATGGGCCAGTTTTGTTTAGAAGCCAAGAGTTAGTAAACTCTGTTCACCTGACTAATGAATTGGAATCTTCAAATTCATGAACACATTACCTGATTTCTGAAGAAAAGGCTCCATAAACAGGAATGTAGTTTTGAGTCACTCTCTCTCTCATCTTAGGTATGTACAAGTGTGGGTTGTTGCTTTGGAGAATGTCTTGTCTGAGATAAGATGTGGGTTCGGTTATTGTCGGTTAAGTAATAGTTTAAGGTACCTGCATTTTCTTTACACTTGACTGCTTAAACACTCAAACACTTAAGAAATCTAAACAATTCATGCATATTATACACATTATATCACATTGAATTTCATTCATTATGAAATACAGTGCTATACTTATACCAAGTAGAATCACCTTTGTAAGACTTAATTTAGCCACGTGTAAATGTAATGGTTTCGAGTTAACTGATGTAGGCTCTGTAGGATTCTGCTGTAGATGCTCCACGAGGGACTCCAGCAGCATTGTGTTCCTCTGCTCTCAGCTCTACCAACATTCTCTCTAGATGAGCCACTTTGACATTCTGAGCAGCCAGGTTCCACTTAAAATTGATTTCTGCAACTAATAAAATAATTAATGCTGGCACTTAGACTTAAATCATGGGTTTGTGCTTTAATAAAGCTTTTATCAATCTCAGTATGTATGTGCATTTATGAGCCTATATTTACAAGGGGCAATATTTTTATATCAATAAATATACACTTTGCTAATCAGTTTTGATTTTAAAGTAGTATGTTTTAATATGCATTTATTTTATTAATCTTTTGCAATTGCTAAATGATCATATTTTTAAGTGTTTATGAGAAGTATAAAGTTTTAAAGCCTTTTATGTTTAGGACTGAACATGCACTGGAAAATGGCTCATTACCCATTCTTTGCTTGTTCAGGTGTTTACTGCCCTTAGACACCTTTTCCTGGGTATCAGTGTGTGCCAGGTCCTCAGAGTGATGATCATCTGACCTGCCTGCTGTCTGCAAATGTACACATTACTCACACAAAACTCAATTTGCTGAAACTGCTCTAAATTGCATGTGGTAGCAATCACAATAAAGGTACAGGCTATATGTATATATTCTTCTCACTGGTTCACTATTAGACTTTTGTAGATGGTGCTGAAGTCTTATCTGTAAGCTCTGCTGCTTGAGTTGTGCCTTTCCCTGAGTCTCTGCTGCTCGTGTCTCCTTCTCAGCTCTCTTATCCTCTCACTCTGTACTGGCATTATTTTTAGACAACGTTGATTTTTGCTGCACATTTTTATGGTCCTTCCTCAATGTGACATGTCTGCCTAGTTTCCTCCTTTACTATCAGAGCAACGTTGGGAATAAAAACAAGAGATCATTATCGTTCGGGGATTCATCATATGACGTAATATAGCCGTGACTTTAAGCACCGTGGTGTTTGTTGATGACATTAATGAAAGTGATCTCTCTACGCATTATTACATGATATGTTAGTCTTTTTTTATTAAGGAAATGTACGTGTATTATTTAAGTGACTGTACTAGAATGAAATGAATGAATATCAGAACACAGGTTCCTCAGTGTAGGTTTCCACATCTAACAAGAACATATTAAAAACAACAATACCACGTTTTGAGTCGAATCAGAATCCTCCGCAGGACCATCTTCTCCAATACAAAACTTTTCCTTATGTTTAGTCAGAAAATGCCTTGATCTGAAAGTCATATTACATGTCCGACAAATGAACGAATCCATTAAATCATGAAATTAAATTAAATAGGCTAAAGAAGAAAATATATGGCGTGGAAACCAAAACGTCGCTGTTAAATCGAAACACCCAAGTGTCAGGTGAGCTGCTCTTGACAACCACTATACAATAAACGCACTGCTCGTTGCACGTTTAGGTACAGGAGCGCCCCCTTGGTTGATGCGCTTAGAATGTTCTGTTTCGATGTTTACATTTTACTGTAGTTGTGTAGTTTCATGTCATTTTGTAGTTCAGATCTATCTATCGCTACGTATGCATGTATGTATGTATGTATGTATGTATGTATATAACATCGTAGCCTATATTAAAAATCTCTTAAAATCTCGATTCCAATGTGATGATGAATGCCAATATATAAATAAAAAGCATCATTATGCCATAAAAAGCATAATTAACTTTCATTAAAGTAGTTTGTAGGGTAATGTCGTATGAACGACTATATGATTTTTACAAAATTATGAGTGCATATTCAGATTAACATTACTTTGACATTCTCATTTACTTATTTTTTACGTTGCGTTGTCACGTGCAAATTGACTCGTGATGCATATATCAAGTCATGAAAGTTGCATGATTAAAAACAAGTCCTGTTTATTCTTCTTTGTTGAATGGCGGAGGGATACGCTCGTTGTTTTGATGGAGCTATAACCCACTTGCAATGTCCCCACCCCGTTCGGTGTAGTTCTATTATGAAGTCAATAGACTGACGGCCACACTGACAAATCACAGCCTTCATGCTGGAATCTAATCGTCACAGTCTAAGAGACGAATCGGAACGTCCAATAGCTGTACTAGAAATTGTATATACGTAATATTCGAAGCAATTGACATCGACTTTAAGCCAATGCACGAGAAGCGTTATTCTACTGTCACGTGCACAGGTTTCTCTTTCAGCCAATGGAAATCTAAGGGTGGGAGTGAGGGCAGGAAAGTATCGCGTTGCGTGCATTAATGTTAGGTTGGTTGTATCAGAGGCCGTCGTCTGCTGATGTAATTTGGCTATAGAGGAAGGAAAATACAGTTTAAAATCGATTTTACGTACTCTGGAAAATCACGTTATACCATAGTCTGCAGCATTTTGTATTTGCATACAATCAGCGGCTTATCGATAAGGTGAGATTTTACAGTACCAGATTGTAAGATAACTGATTGCAAACATGTCTCTAACCTGTTTATTTTTCTGTCAAACAAAGTAGCAAGCCTGCTAGCGGTTTTGGGAATTAATTGCCAATGCTGGATGAGGATACCGAGCTTACAAAGCGCTACCCCACAAACTCGATCGTTAATTAAGTTAGTTAGATATGCAGATATTTAAAACCTACAATTTATAAAACACAAAGAGCTATTTAATGGTGGCCGGTAAAAGCTGTATTCACACTCCGGGTTTGTTTCATTGTAGCCACTAGCATCAGTCTCTGCGGAATCATTTTGCTACAGAATCGTGGGACTCCATCGAGCAACGTTCCATGCAGCCATCCGATAGATTTGTTCCCACCAATCCATCTGCTTGAGGTAAGCTTCGAAGTGTTTGGCAGAAAAATAATTTTTAGAACTTATTTGCAATGAAGTAGCTTGCTAATGCTGCTCAGCTGGCCTGTCGTATTTTACGGGTACATTTCTGCTGACTAGCTGTGTATAGTTAATCGGGTTGTTTTGTTGTCCTATCGGGTGAATAACCTGTGGAAATTTGAGATATTTTGGGCCATATCTCCACGGTCAATGTGGTTTATGCATGACCTATCTAGTTGCATGCTCACGAGTTGGTTGAAAGACAGCTATTCTAGCTACATTAGTCTATTTGCTCTCTATCTCAGGCTCATTGGAATTTGTTTCGTTTGTCTGGATATCCGGTAAATGTGTATATAAATTAACTTGTCAAAAAATAAAATCAGTATAACTGATAAATCGACATTTCACTCACCAAAATAAGAATAAAAAGATTACGCTCTTGAAGATGAGCAATAAGCTCCATAAACTTTTTGTAAACAATTGTATTGTAAAGGTGTTGTATTAGATTTGGCTATGATGGCTAGCTGTAATTGTCATGGACACGTGTTCTGCTTTCCCCGACTCTTGTAATGCAGGACACTTTTTCCATGAGACTTTTACTACAATGTGAAGACCGGTATTCACTTGCACCTCATGAATTACCGAAGCGTTTTTATATTTTTAAATTATCTTCAGGAATTTATCTGCGAGTTTTAAAATCGGTACTTGAATTTTGCTTAAATCCACTGCATTTATTTTGTCTCGAGCTTCTTTGCTTGTAATTTAAAAGGCATTCCTCCTTCATTGTTGGTCGTTTCCGCTATGATAAATAAGCTTATGCCAGCGAGGCCCTCTGTGGGAATTAGCCATTTTGTAAAACTAACGCAATCTCTGGAAAGATATTGTTTACTTCCACTTCCTCCTGTTAACAGTCGTTGTTTTATGGGGTCCGAGTTGAGAGTACATCATTGTCACCACAACTTGCAACAAGGAAATCAAGTTTCTTCTAATAGCAATGTTCTTTTCCTCCTTGGATGGAAAACATTAAAAAATGAAACTGGAGAATGCTTTGAAATGAAGGGCTTGGATGCATTCCTATCCACGAATCAAAAATACAGTATGGAAATCTTGGCCTCCCTTATCCTTAATCTTCTGTGGTAGTGATGCCTCAGTGAACCCCCAGTTTCCTTAGTTCATTTTCATAACATTTACGTAAACCTGATTTTTATTTTACATGATGTTAACATGAGGCTTTGCCACAGGTACTTAAGTTATCAACTTACTGAAACCACAGGCTAGTTGATCTATTTGGTGAATGCTTATTGATATGTCAGTTTGGATAACAAATTAACTTTAAGTGTGAAACTGGCCTTATATCATTGCCAACTTTGTTATTTGAAGAGAAATTTGTTGTGTGACTCGTTACTACTAAGTGTACTGTACTTGAGCAGAGTACATTTTGGAGGGTGTGGGAATTTCTACTCATCCATTTAAATCAGGGTTTTGTGTCTTCAGACTTTTGATTTCTGTTTGTCTTCGCTCAGGTCACCCCTTGCCCCCCCTCCCCTTCCCTGTTCCATCTCCTACACGCCTCTCCTGCCCCCCTGCCCTACTAACGGTCCCTCACGGCACTCACCCAGTGGCCCTCTTCCCAAAGCGGGTTGGTCTCGCTTCCCTCTGCGTCCCTAACCTATTTGCCTGGGAAGCTGCTGAACTCTCGCCCGACAAGCCGACCATGTCGTCCATCTTGCCGTTCACCCCACCGGTGGTGAAACGCTTGCTCGGCTGGAAGAAGTCGGCAAGTGGAACGGGCGGAGCGGGCGGTGGAGAGCAGAACGGCCAGGAGGAGAAGTGGTGCGAGAAGGCTGTGAAGAGCTTGGTGAAGAAACTAAAGAAGACTGGGCAACTAGATGAGTTGGAGAAGGCCATCACCACACAAAACTGCAACACCAAGTGTGTGACCATTCCCAGGTACGCCACGGCCAGTGAGAGGACTGTCCAGTCCCCTCACGCACACACACATGCACGCACGCACCCTCGCACGCAACACACGGCCTCATGCTACAAACCTCGCTTTTCCCCGTTTCCCTTTGCTCTCATGCAGTTTGTTTGCTCATAGCTATCAAAACATTCTGCTTTGAAAGGATAATTTTGCAGTTTCAGTAGGAAATGTATTCAACACATAGCAAACTGGTGTATTACTGCCTCAACTCCTTAAATGAATGAGGGTGCACCTATCACATTAGCATTGCTTATTTTATTTCTTTAAATTCTTTCTGTGCCATCCATTCATCCATCCATCAATCCACACTGACTTCGGTTCTGTCTGTCGGTTTGGCTTTGACATTTTTTGTCATGTACTTTTCCCGTTCCTCCTCATCTGCGTTCTGAAGCCCAGTCTGTGTGGAGCTCTAACAACCTTCTCGTTTTCCTGTCCGTAGATATTAACCATCAGTGCCTTCTATCTGTATTGTTGGAAGACTGTGGACTAGTAGAGCTTCTTAGACTCAACAAATTGAAACCTTGTTTTACAAAAACACTTCTACTTGTAGCTTTTCATTCTAGCTCCTCTGGATTGCAATTTTTTTTGTATGTTATTTCTGCTTTTCAAATTTAGCAATTAAAAAACACATCCACTTTTTGGTCTTTTCCACTATAATTATTATTACTATAATTTTAGATTGTGTTTTATGACTTTAAGGTCACCTACAGTATAAATTTTTTCTCCCATAAGACCTTATTGCAAGACCTGAAATCCAGTAAGTAAACAGTTTTACTAAAAAAATCACACAATTTTATTTGTGACATTGCTTTGCCAAGAAATGGAAATGTGTGTGTATTTTGATTTATGATGACAATTAACTCCATTCAATTAATATTTTTAACCCATATGAGATTGAAGAGCTTTTTTTAACTTTACATCAAAGAAGCAGTTATCCTCAATCAAGATGAAGTTAAAGAAGCCACAGTATTAAAATTAAGTATTAATCTTGGGTCAGATACATCTTGGTTATACAGGTTTTAATCTTGGGTCCGATACATCTTAGTTATAGAGGTTTTCTCAGATGATTTATATAAATGCGCACATTTGTTGGTATGATGCTCCTCCAGCTTTACTGGTGTGAAATGGTAACAATGACCCCTGTTGGCTGTTGGTTTACTGCCTCTGTCTGTATTTGCCTTTGAAAGCCTGTCTGGAGAGAATTCACAGGGTGGGAAGGTTTGCTGCCAATGTGGATTTTTTGATGCTCTAATCAGTCCACTAACCTTGGCAGTCGGTGGGAATGGCTGAAGACATTGTCTCTGCTAATTCTCATGTTTTGTCACAACTATCTCAAATGCCTCCTAACACACTAACACACACTACCTTCTTGGTCTCTTTGTCCCTCTTTCTTTGTATTCATGTGGCTCTTGTGCCTTTTAGATGCTCTTCGAGGCCAGTATGTCTCAGTGGTTTATTTGTTGTGCACACTTGGAGACACAGCTTTTTTTATAGTGTTATTTGGAACAAGATTGTTTTAGTATTGATGATTCTGATATCTACCCCAAAATGATGCTAAGAAATGTTGCCTTTTTTGGGCGAGGTGGTGTTGGATGTATGACCTTACTGTGCATAGGACTGTACTTGGTGCGCTTATTTAGACTTATTTATTATTTTATTTGATCTACATGCTGTTTGAATCTTTAGTTTGCTTCATATGACATGACTCCAGATTGGCCTTTCTTGAGGTATATTTTAAGCAGCTGTAGAACTGTGCACAGCTGTTATATATTGATGTGAGTAGGAAGTGAGTAGGTGGATTAGCAATGATGAACAATGGGTTTTCTCACTAGATATAGTTTGACGTGTGTTGTATTCCTCCCCCACCCAGTTAGTTTAAGCAATAGTCAGTATCTGAATCTGAAAGCTTGTAGCAGCAGCAACTGTGGCTTTGCGCGGTCGGTTAGGCAGTTCAAATGAAGGCCGTTTCAGCGTTTCTCTCTGTCCGAGTGCTTGTTTGCTTTTGTTTGTTTGTTTTTGTTTCTTTCTTTCTTCGGTTCCGCTCCCTTATCTTCGCTGACTCCATTTCTGGTCAGCGCTGGCGGCCTGGCTGTTCTGCCGGCTCCGGACCCTTCTGAGGAGAGGCGTGATAGCGTATCTCCAGACGAGCCTCCAGCAAACCCTGCTTACCCCTCCGTCTCCTTTAACTGCACTGATGTTCTTGTCTTTCTGAAACCTATTGATTGTAACATGAGCATGTCGTCGTCTGGCTGGGTGGCAATGCTAAAGCCTCGTTCTCATCCCTTCTGATAAATTGGAAGAGGAAGGAGACCATCATCCAATTTCGTCAGCTACTGATGGGCCAAATATAAAAGCCTTTAGAACCGCATTTGCGTAGAGCGAATGACATCATCTGAGCAGGCCGGGCATCACTTCAGTCATCCAAAGGTATGAGCAAAACGCAGAGTACTGGCAGCCTCAAGGAAAACATGGCAGCTGACAGGCATTTAAATTAATTTACTATAGAAATCAGATGGATTAAGCACATTTCAGATGTAATTTCAGCCAGTGTGCTGTAGGACTGTCTATGCCCCCTGTCCCTCAGCTATGATCTAGATGTAGTTATGAATTATGAATCTTACTATTGGCCAATTGCGCTTGAGCTTGGCAGAAATGAACACTTGCACAATAGCTGGGTTGCATGTCATCTTCAAAGGATGCTGTAAACATGGGGTGCTTTTTCCTGTTATTGTCACTTCTGCTGTCTAACATACCTGCATTAATCTGCTAACTTTCATCCCCTAAGCCCCGATTGTTATTTATTTAACAGGGAACTAAAGAACAACATGCATTAGAGACCCTCACTGAACATAATGTTTAGCCCTCATTTAGACCTGGCTCATATGTTTTGAGACTGCTACCTTTTAGTGTTGGAGAGGAGACTTGCTTGTAGGTAACACTGCCCAGATTCAGCATTTCTAACCCAAGATTATAGGCTGAGGACTTATGGTTCTCTCTAATGCAGTGCTCCACCTCCTTTTAATCTCTTTTGGGATCAGTTTTGAGACCTATTTCTCCATGCCAGGAGAGTGCGCGTGTGTGTGTCTGTCTGTGTGTGTGTGTGTCTGTGTGTGTGTGTGTCTGTGTGTGTGTTTCCCCCTCATTCTTTCTTTAAGGCTTTTGTAGATAAGTTTTCCTATCAAGAGAGGAGTTGTTGATAAAGGAAATGAAGCACTTCTTCAGGCTTTATCCTCACACTGATAAGCATGTGAGAAGTGCTTTAGAGTGGCTTGTGGCGCTGAGGACTGTGGGTGACTAGCAGATGGAATTTCCTTGTTTGATTAGGTTTGGGGTCCTGGTGACCAGAGAAAGGGGGTTAAAATCCTTTCAAGGCATGTCTGTGCTCTGGCAGTTGGGCACCCTCTTGTGCTCATGGGTTGCTATTGCTGCTTGTTGAGAGCACTGCTGATCGTACAGAATTGGGGCCCTGCCTCACTTTAGTGGATTTTAAAGTTCTCAGTAGTAGGAAATGCCTTGTAGTGTGTTTGCAGTACCCATCTTGCTCTCATGGTTGTGAAGGATAAGTTGATCAGGATTGAAGCTATATCTATATATCTATCTAAAGTGTGTGTGTGTGTGTGTGTGTGTGTGTGTGTGTGTGTGTGTCACATTTATTAACTTGAAAGGTCATGGTTTTAACTTGGTCATGTCATTATTGTCTTGTCAGGTCTGCAGGTTTGTTCATTTGAATGTTTCTGGTGTGTGTTGGTTTGGAGGGGGTTGGGGAAACCTTCAGACTAGAATGTTGAAACCATGTCCCCCTTCCCTTAATGCAGGTCGTGCCAGGAAGCACTACTGATGGGAAGTTTCACTTCTTTATTGACCTTTATTTTTGAATTTGCTGTTTACCCCATTTTTCCTTTACTGTGCCAGCTTAAGCAAAATGTGCAAAAATTGCAATCACTGTAGTGGATGTCTAATTAAAATTCAACTTTTTTTTTTTTCTTTTACCATAAGTTACAAATAATTTATAAATGGCACTGGCCAGCATTTGATGATGATTTAGTAGTAGTGTTGTTATTTGATAATGAAGATGATGATGATGATTATTATTATTATTATTATTATTAGTAGTAGTAGTGGTGGTATTTGTATTATTATTAGTTGTAGTGTTATTACTTGTAATGATTTATTAGTAGTAGTAGTAGTAGTGGTGGTATTTGATAATGATGACGATTATTATTAGTAGTAGTAGTAGTAGTAGTAGTGGTGGTATTTGTATTATTAGTTGTAGTGTTATTGATGATGATGATGATTTTATTATTATTATTATTATTAGTAGTAGTAGTAGTAGTAGTGGTGGTGGTGTTATTTGTATTATTATTATTAGTAGTGGTGGTGGTATTTGTATTATTAGTTGTAGTGTTTTGTAATGATTTATTATTATTATTAGTAGTAGTAGTGGTGGTGGTGGTGTTTGTATTATTATTAGTAGTGGTGGTGGTGGTGGTATTATTATTATTATTAGTAGTAGTGGTGGTATTTGTATTATTAGTTGTAGTGTTTTGTAATGATTTATTATTATTATTATTAGTGGTGGTGGTATTAGTAGTAGTGGTGGTGGTGGTATTTGTATTATTATTATTATTAGTGGTGGTGGTGGTATTTGTATTATTAGTTGTAGTGTTTTGTAATGATTTATTATTATTATTATTAGTAGTAGTAGTAGTAGTGGTGGTGGTGGTGGTATTAGTAGTAGTGGTGGTGGTATTTATTATTAGTTGTAGTGTTTTGTAATGATTTATTATTAGTAGTAGTGGTGGTGGTGGTATTTGTATTATTATTATTAGTAGTGGTGGTGGTGGTATTTGTATTATTAGTTGTAGTGTTTTGTAATGATTTATTATTATTATTAGTAGTGGTGGTGGTATTTGTATTATTAGTTGTAGTGTTTTGTAATAATTTATTAGTAGTAGTAGTGGTATTTGTATTATTAGTTGTAGTGTTTTGTAATGATTTATTATTAGTAGTAGTGGTGGTGGTATTTGTATGATTAGTTGTAGTGTTATTGATGATGATGATGATGATGATGATGATTATTAGTAGTAGTGGTGTTGTTTATTATTAGTTGTAGTGTTTTGTAATGATTTATTAGTAGTAGTAGTGATCGCATTTGTATTATTAGTTGTAGTGTTACTTGTGATGATGATGATTATTATTATTATTAGTAGTAGTAGTAGTTGTGGTGTTATTTGTATTCCAACTATGCCTGTAAGGAATAAAGAAAAAAACAGCTGGGAGTTTATCTGCAGTTTGCCCAGCAAATCATAAAAACTTAATATCCTGAAGAAAAGAGACATGTTATACCCAGATCAGGGCCATTGCTCAGTATCTCGGGTAACGGTGGCGGAGTATCTTCTCACTGCTATTCTTTGCAGGTGCTACAGGGTTTACTGCTCTATGGGTGATGGAGACTGGGAACAAATATTGCCCATTGCACTCAAACAAGTTCCCTGAGCATTCCCCTTATATATGGCTTCTGGTTTCTAGAAGCTTCTTCTGATATTTGGCTCAAGTCCATTAGAACCAGACCAGAGTAAGTGTGAGGAGATGCTTGAGAGGACATTTGAAAGTGAGGTGCAAATAATTTTCATAATTGTCTGTGATATTTTAGCTCATTTGCTTCATTCTTTAACTGAAGATTCAGTTGAACTGTTTCCTGGGGAGGGGCGTGACTTTTGGACTAGTCTCTCAAACTGATTCCTGTCAATTCTTCCTCTCTGTGTGAACATTTCTTCAACACATCCAGACAAATGGTGTCATTTTAGGTCAATGAAAGCTTTATGCAGAAGTTCTACTTAAGCAATTGAATCAAGTTTGTTTGAAAAGACTTTGTGTTGGCTGTTCATTTTTTCCCATGTCCTATTTAGGATTATCTGGGATTTTTGTGTGCTTATTGACTGATGTTATTTGATTGAAATGAATGTAGTTGTATTTCATAGAAATAGATTGTTTTCAACTCATTTATGTCCTGTGCTGCATGTTTAGATGTTTGTCTTATCCAACCTGTCATGAAAACGATCTATTAACTGACTCAGTCCACCACAATTAGAACATTAGTGGCTGAATTATTATGCATTGGAATTTATAGTACATTTATCAGCCTGTCTTGTTTTGTTCCCCATCTCAGTCGTATGTGGTTCATCAGGGTGACTTCTTTCATTTGAGCTGGTCTGTGCCTTGGTCTCCATGTGCAGATCAACAGAACATCTCCAATAAAAGAAGCGGCATCCCTATATCTCTCCCACCCACCCCACCATGGTATATCATCTTGGTATTTTTGAATGAATCATGCCCCCATGTTTATCATTTTTTGTTTGTGTTTTTTGTTTTGTTTCTTTTTGTTTTTCTTTTTTTGTTGTTGTTGTTTCCTTTACTTTTTTGTGCACAGCAATTGCTCTGAAATTTGGGGACTGAGTACACCAAACACGATAGAACAGTGGGATACGTCAGGCCTATACAGCTACACTGACCAACCCAGGTGACTATCCTCTCCTGCCACAGTTCACCACTCACCCGCGTTCACCTCGGATGGAGCTCGCGGCCAGGCCGTGGAGCCGGGGACTCTCCCGATTCTCCTCTCCCAGCTCCTCTTCCTCCTCCTCTGGGGGCTGTGTATTTCACATTAACCTTTCAGGCCATCCTCTGTGATTTTTAATCACAGGAGTAACTTTTCAGATATCTTGTTTAAGAAGCTAAATTACTAGTAGCATAACTGAAATTGTGCATATCTAGTTCTGCTCATAATTCATACACTCGTGTCCTCTTGGGCACATGTAAAGGATAGTTGTTTCTGTTGTAAAATTAGGGCAGTTAAGAATTCTTGACTGGTGGTATGTAATGGTAGGCTGGTTTGTCCCAGTCTAAACCTGCTGTCTCCCCTCTCTCTATCCGTGTTCCCTTTTCTCTCACCATTTGGCACGTTCCTTCTTTCCTGTCTTCTCTCTCTCCCTCCCTCTTTTTTTCTCTTGTCTTTTCTCGTGCGCGTGTTTGTGTGCGCGCCTCTGCCTGTCCGGGTCAGATCCCTGGACGGGCGTCTCCAGGTGTCCCATCGTAAGGGTCTTCCACACGTCATCTACTGCCGCCTGTGGCGATGGCCCGACCTGCACAGCCACCACGAGCTGCGTGCCATCGACGCGTGCGAATACGCCTTCAACCTCAAGAAGGACGAGGTGTGCGTCAACCCCTACCATTACCAGCGCGTGGAGACCCCAGGTGCACGCGGCCACGCCTCCCGCCCGCCCTCCTACCCTCAGCTTCCGCTGTGGAACGCCGGGCTTCCTTGCTAACGGGCTTGGCTTTTCGTCTGCAGTGCTTCCGCCAGTCCTGGTGCCAAGACACACGGAGATCCTGACCGAACTGCCACCGCTGGATGACTACACCCATTCCATACCCGAAAACACCAACTTCCCAGCAGGGATCGAGCCCCCCAACAACTACATACCAGGTGCACATGAAGAGCATGAACGCTGTTCGCCGGGGTCGGGTGGGGTGTCTTTCTGATGTTAAAAGCAAGTGTCCACTCTGTGTGTCTGCAGAGACGCCTCCACCAGGCTACATCAGTGAGGACGGGGAAACCAGTGACCAGCAAATGAATCAAAGTATGGACACTGGTATGTGAGTCCATGTCATCGCCTGCCCTCCTTAGGAGCGAGTGTACAGGAGCACGTGTTTGACAGAAAAGCATTTGCTCTTCTGTTGAGAAGTTTTATTCAGCCCACCAACACATTCAAAAATGTCAAATAAATAAATATAAAAAAATTAAAAAAACAGTAGGTCTTCATGGCACACTCTAATAAATTACAAATCCCTCATTTAGATATGGTTATGAACAGGGTCTCTAATTTTAGACCAAATTTATTGAACCTGTATGGTGAGATTGGCGCCCTCTAGGACCGAGTACAGGGATTTATATATTTTACATAATTATGTTGATCTGTTCATGGTTATTGGGTTCTATTGGTGGGTTCTATTGGTACATGGGGTTCTATTGGTGTATGACTTTGTATGGTTTTTGGTGATTTAAGTTGTTTTCTACACATGAATCTCTATGATGAATCATGTGTTCTTGTGTTGAGGTTCTGATGTGACTCTTTGAAGGTTCAGGCCAAACTGTATTGAAACTCTTTCTATACACCTTCCATAGACCCAAGTTTGTTTCACTTTGGTAGCATTTTGTTGAGGGATTTTTATTTTTAATATTGAAGTTTATAAAAATCAGAGTGAAAGTGTTTAGTGGGAAACCTGGGAGAGAAACACATCATATCTGAGTGTATTGGTATAAAATCCTTTGTCTTTTGTTTTCCTGGCCAGGCTCTCCTGCGGAACTGTCGCCGAGCACACTTTCACCTGTCAATCATGGCATGGGTAAGGGTGTATCACTTTGCAGCTCCGCCCCCAGACTCCTCCATCAGACACTCCTTTAAAAGCCATCACCAGCACCTGCCATATTACAAATATTAAAATTATTATTTTTTTGGTAATAAACTTTGTGTGTGTGTGTTAGACCTGCAGCCGGTGACCTACTCGGAGCCAGCCTTCTGGTGCTCCATAGCGTACTATGAGCTGAACCAGCGAGTGGGCGAGACCTTCCACGCCTCGCAGCCCTCGCTGACCGTAGACGGCTTCACGGACCCGTCCAACTCCGAGCGCTTCTGTCTGGGCCTGCTGTCCAACGTCAACCGCAACGCTACTGTGGAGATGACCCGCAGACACATAGGTCCGCCCACCCGCCCACCGAAGGATGGCTGGACAACCATTAAACAATGTACTGTTCGCTCTGATGCCTTTGTTTGTTTGTTTGTTGGCATGAACAGGCCGAGGAGTTCGGCTGTATTATATTGGTGGTGAGGTGTTTGCGGAGTGTCTGAGTGACAGTGCCATCTTTGTGCAAAGCCCTAACTGCAACCAGAGGTATGGCTGGCACCCAGCCACTGTCTGCAAAATCCCCCCAGGTAAGCTGTTCTTGCAGCTCCTGTGCTCTAGGGGCTGTGGAGTCCAACCATGCAGACGTCTACAGTGGTGGCCATGTTGCTGTATAAACCTGATGCCACAGTACCTTCTCGCACTAGGCTGTAACCTGAAGATCTTCAACAACCAGGAGTTCGCCGCCCTCCTGGCGCAGTCTGTGAACCAGGGCTTCGAAGCAGTTTATCAACTCACCAGGATGTGCACGATCCGCATGAGCTTCGTCAAAGGCTGGGGCGCCGAGTACAGGTGATGACGAGTATAATAATAATAGTACAGGTGATGACCAGAGTATTATTATTGTTGTTATTATTGTAGTGCAGGCGATGACCAGAGTATCAGTATTATAGTACAGGTGATGACCAGAGTATTATTACGATTATAATTATGATTATTATTATAATAATAATAGTACAGGCTGACAAGTATTATTATTATTATAGTACAGGCGATGACCAGAGTATTATTACGATTATGATGATGATGATTATTACAGGCTGACCAGAGTATTATTATTATTATAATAGTACAGGCAATGACCAGGGTATTAGTAGTAGTAGTAGTAGTAGTAGTACAGACGGTGACCAGAGTAGTATTTATTATTATTATTATTATTATTATTATTATTATTATTATTATAGTACTGGCGATGACCAGAGTGGTGGTGGTGCTGTTATCATGTGGTCTTAAATAACGTACTGATTGGTTTTGCAGTATAGCCATTCGAAACCTGTCCCTGCCTCCCCTGTGGGAATGTGTAAAGATTAGTAAGAGGAAGTCACTGATTAGTAAACGGAAGTCCTGTGTGAATTTTAAAACTTACTGTGTGTGTGTGTGTGTGTGTGTGTGTGTGTAGACGGCAGACAGTGACGAGCACTCCATGCTGGATTGAGCTGCACTTGAATGGACCCCTGCAGTGGCTGGACAAGGTCCTGACCCAGATGGGCTCTCCCAGTGTCCGCTGTTCCAGTATGTCCTAATCGCCATGAAAGTGTCATTCCCCCAAACTCTACAATCACAACAAATGACAACTAGAAGAACAGACTTGCTATAATCCCCCCACCCCCTTATTTCATAGTCAATTTTCTCTCCCTCTTTCCCTCTCTCTCTCTCTCCCTCTCTTTTTCCTCTCTGACGTTCTTACTGTTCAGAACTGAACATGGCACTTGCTGTCACATCAGCTTCATGCACCTTTTTATTAATTTTTTTTCCCTCCTCCTAAATCCTCAATATTAAATGTATTAGTGGTAGAATTTGAAATGTACATTGGTATTTTTCCTTTATGAAGACCAGGGAAGGTGTGTATGATGAGAAAGGACCAGAAGGCAGGTGATAACTTGGCACAAATGTCTCAGTAATGCATTCCCTCCTCTCGGAGTGACCATGTGAACTTTTGGCCATAATTATTTCTGGCTTTGTTCGAGAACTTTGCTTAACAAAAGAGCTTACTTTTGCTGGTAGAAAGTCGTATACTTTAAGTATGATATTATTGCTGAGACTAATCAACAAGATCAAAGTGTTACTGCGTTACAAGCCCCCACACCTTTGAAAGTAACGCCAAATGACACCTTATTCATTCACAATTGCTGCGCCCAACCACTATAAAAGAATGTTGCCTTTGATTTTGGAGCCTGCTGTCATAAGGCAACGCTTCTTTTGAAATCTAATGTGAACAGATAGGAATGTTTAACAAAAAAGGAAACCAAGAAAAAAAAAAAATCAAAGAGCCAGACCAATATTTTCTTCACACCTGTGTCCTGTATACTGAATTCCATCCCCCAAAACACACACACACACTGCATTTTGTTCAAGATGTGAAATGCTCACTAGATCGCTTTTGGAGTCTGGTTTCCTTTTCTTTTCTTAGAAAATGGTTTCTTTTTAAGGATGACGGAAAACTTAAAAAAATATATACAAATAAAAATTCACACAATCCAGATTTTTCAAAAAAAAAAATTCCAACCTTTTAAGCTTTAAGTGTTAATAAAGTAGGTTATTCTTCACAATCACAAGATTTTTTTCCTTTTATCTTTCTTTTAGCTACTTTTTGTATTTTCATGTATTTTTATATATAAATATATTTAAAATCTTTAATGCTCTCTTCCTTTTTATTAGAATTGAATATTTTTTTAGATCATGCCCTCTTTTTAACAGAACATGGCTTCATAATGAAATGTCCTATCATACAAAAATGTTAGTATAAATCTTTCACAGATAGTACCTTTATATTCTCCTCTTCTGTGTTTCCAATTCAAGTTGTTGTCCGAACATCTTGCCCTCAATATATTCGACTACCTATCAAATTTAAAATGCCTTCGGCGTGTTTTGTTTTGTTTCTTTTTCGTATGGTCAGAAACCCTTAGAATTTTGTAAAAATTCTTCTGGACAAATGCCTACTCTGGAAGCTTTTCCACAACCCATGACTTCTTCAGTGGGGAAAACCTCTACCTGATGTCACACAATATTGCAGAAATATAGCAGTGTTCTATTTGCTTGCAATTGGGGAAGAAACAAGACTCCTAAAACAATTTGCTTCTTACAAGGAGATTTGTGCAACTTTAGTGTGTGTGCTTGTTGTACAACTTACTAATGACTGTGATCTAGCTGTCTGCCTTTCTTTACTTGTTGTGACAGTGGCAAGATGTTTGAAACATCCTTCCTCTTCTTCCACCTCTGTCTCTCTTTTTAGTTTTGTTGATCTTATTACACTTGCAGTTGTACTTTCAGTGCAACCAGTATGGAGGAGAGACGCACACTGGGAAAATTTGTTTCCCATTTTTGACTGGGTGTGGAAAGGATACCAAATTGAACTGTTAAGTGGCCCAGACTTGTATGCATATACAGCATATGTGTATATAATTTTATTTTACTTTTTTGGCAAAGCATTTAACAGTTGGTGAGCTTATTTTACCTTTAGAGAGATGTATTGGTAGGACGTGAACGTTATCAGGAGATAAGCTTTTCAGGCGTGTTGCATATGCAGACTTCATAAATACACTAATAAAAAGTTTTAATTCTCATGAAACTGCTCTCTGGGGCTTCATTTCATTTGGTTTTTGTTGCGTATTTTGGAAATACATGATATTGCATAGGAGTACAAGGCTATTGTAGTGTGGTTATTGTAGTTACCAAAGTCCATGAAACTATGCCAGTTTACCAGACGTGGTATTGGTAGCATTACAGACACACAGCTGATCTACAGTTCTTTACAGGAATACCAATGCTCTGGTGATAAATTTATGGAATTACTATACAGAGGTGCTCTCTCGTCTCCTCCATTAGAGGGCGCAAACTGCTCAAGAATACGAAACAACTATTGGTCTCCTTTTTGCGGGCAGCGGTCTAATCATAGATTTCCTAAATCGGTAATTAAGTCAATTATCATTATTTTTCGCATTAAATAATAGTAATTTAAGCATATGGGAGGGGATTTTGAGATCCTGTAATTTTCTGTACGCCTTGGTGCTTCTTGAAAGCAGTTTGACTGTTTATTTGTGATTCATGTGGAGATTACTTTTGAGAATCTACAAGAATTCGTACACAGGTAAAACGTGGAAATGATGCATTATATACTGTTCAGTTAAGATTTTACAAGGCGTTTGTTGTCTTTACTACAACGCGATACTAGTTTTGGGCCATTTAATCGTTTAGTCCTGAAATGCATGAGTCAACTTGTTACAGTGTAACAGGCCATTAGAAGGCGGGCTAACTTCTGAAAGCTTACTAAGCGTGGAGTCGTTAAATATCACTCGAACATTAAAAACATTTTCTGAGGTTAGACTGGTACTCGGTGGTTTCTCCGTAATATAGCATTACATGCGAGTAAGCCTACATAATTTATGTGGCATTCATCTTCATGTTCCACTTCGTTCACATCTTAGTCCCAAATGGCCCTTTATAATAGACCAGAAAGCGTTTCCAAAACAAATATTTACTGTGGGTTATGGGCTTACGGGAAATGTAAACAAGTCGTGCTCTTTCCTGTAGTATTTGTGGAAAAAAATGGATAGATTGTATGGAAACTGATATCATTACCGCTGAGAATGTCCAAGTTTCCTAACAACGCTTTGTGAAGTAGCTTTTTGCGGTAGGCCTACATCCAAAGTGGTGGGGATAACTGTAACTCGCCACTTTAATTGTACTGTGTACGCGGGTGAGTGCACGGATGAACTAGGCCTAAATACGATATCGCCATCTATGCTGAACTCCCCAAGTGAAGCTAATGCAGCTGGACGATTTCCTTACATTTTACCCCTCTTGAGTTTTGACAATGGCTCTTGTCTTAACTCAGCCGCTCAGTAGAAACCTATTGTCAGTTTTTGGCCATAAGGAAGAGCGATCATGTATAAGTTATAGCCTCTAATTAAAACATCGACCTAACCTATACTTGACCCCACAGGTTCCACAATGGCTTCCCCAAATTCCTTTATGTGATGCCCTCTGACTTGTCCAGTGTGAAGTGTTGGATGTCTTCTGGAGGCCTTTTGCTAGGCTTTTGGCATAAGTCTGGAGCAGTAACTGGAGTCCTGGGGCCCTGCAAAAAATTAATTAGGCCCAAATGAGTTTTCCACCCACTGTAAGCACTGACAATGACCAGCACACCAGAGGGTCATTGCCCAAGCACTGATCCTGCTGGTAAAACCCTAAATTTTAAACAGAGGCAGGGCTTGCTTGTTTTTTTATCTTCCTTGAGCACATAAGTGTTATGCTGATTATACACAATTAATCCTGTCTTTTCCACACAGGGGACACACAGGGTTATAGTCAATATCAGTATGGTTGACCAATATCTCATCATAGACTACACTACAGGACCAATATCTCATCATAGACTACACTACAGGACCAATATCTCATCGTAGACTACACTACAGGACCAATATCTCATCATAGACTACACTACAGGACCAATATCTCATCATAGACTACACTACAGGACCAATATCTCATCATAGACTGCTGCTATCTTGCCATCTCTTTTGAAAACTCATTGATTAACTCCATCCAAAAGTAACTGTTTAACTGTGGATGACCAGCTGTCATTCTCAGGTCATGGTACAAACCTGACTCGGTTATGATTTCTCCTCTTCAACAATTGAATAATTTGCCCTTTTCTCTCTAGGGAGGGTCCCAGGTGCTTGTTCAGACACTCGTCTTAGACCTCCCAGTGTGGCCCATCAGGCCCTTAAACCTGAGCCTGCATGCTGCAGCATTTCTTCAATGAAGCTAAATTTTTATAAGTCATTTTATGTAGCTTCACATATCCGATACTGATTTTTGCCTACGAGGCCAGAAATGGACCTGCTGTCTTACTTGATGGCAAAGGTCAGAACCCAGTCTGTATTTCATGAGCTTTGAACTTTGAGTGCAGCCTGACTTAACACACCTCACTTCAAGATTCATGGAAGACAGTCAGGACTCATCTCCATCCTGTTGAACCAGTGGTTTTCCAAACAGCAGAGTCCATTGTACACTCAGAATCATCTCTTTGAAAAGCATTTTAAATAAACCGAAACAGGCACTTGTAAGAAGACTTTAGATTTGCACTTCATCTGTCTTGTTTAGTAATTGCTCTCAAATTGTTTTATATTGTGTTATAGCTCTCATTCTAGGTTTCAGCACTGACACTTGGATCTGACAGTTAAAGGGATTTTTACACTCGAACCTATTTGTGCAGTGCTAACTAAGGATTCTTTCAGTAGACAACTAAAACACTTTTGTAAGTTGTTCTGGATAAGAGCATCTGATAAATGCCATAAATAAAAATATAAGCTACCAAGACATTTAAAAGAGCAACTTCAAAGACAGCATAAATTTAATAACTGAAACAGTTTGTTGTTTCTTCTCGAAGGTCATCACTTGACATGCAAGCTCGAAGTTGGGGGCTGTAGCAGCCCAACTGCAGTATTGATAATGACCAGTAGCTGGCAGCACATGAGGTGATATTGGCCACAGGGCGTAACTGCTGGGGTGGTGAGCTGTGATTCTGCAATGCTTTTCATCGTCTTGGTAATTAAAGCAATTAAGCTAATTATTACTGTTTCCTGATGAATGCTTTTCTGTGTCAGTCAGGTTTTGGCCTGATTGACAAACTGTAATTTAGCAACACCATTCTGAGTGTGTTTTTATTTCACTCAGTTGCAGTTCTTTTACAGCATTTATCTGACTTACAGTTGAGACAATACATCTTGAGCGACTGAGGGTTAAGGGCCTTGCTCAGGAACCCTGCAGTCAGAAATGGGGCTTGAACTTGCAGCTTTCTAATTACCAGGTAAGTGCCTTAATCACTGAGCTACCACTGCATGGTTTAGCTTGCTAGGCTGATGGACAGTGAGGTGTTGGAGGAGAGCGAGCTCTTAACATCAGAGGGCAGTGTTTGTGCTATGACCTCACGCTGACCTGGACGTCATGACGCTCCACAGAGGTAAGTGGTTATTTAACTGCTGGTGTGGATTTGAACCTAGGGGTCAGGTGGAGTGTGTGGGGCAGTGAGACTTAAGGTTTTTGGGACCACAGTTGATGAGATTATCTCAGATACCGTTTGGGTTAATTTTCATCCATATGTTTACAGTGCCTCTAGAGTGTCACGCTTAGGATAACACTACTGATTGAGATATGAATGTGACTCTTTAGGCATGGTGTATGCTGCACACACATTTGGTTTAGTCTGGAAGAAACTGTCCAGGGTACTGCTTTCTAAAAGCATCACACTGTTCAGAGAAGCTGTAATACTCAAAATCTTATAACAATCTTTATACTATTACAGAAGTACACTGTAGTTCCCAGGCCCAAAAACTGAAAAAATGATGTAGTGGACAGTGAGGTGGAGAAGGAGTGGAAAGCCTGTCTGCATTTGCACAGACGTTTACAGGCTGCTTGCAGAAGTAAGGCCCTCTCTGTTATTCGCCACACCTCACTCCCATCGAAAAATTACAGAGTTGGGTGGGGGAGTTTAAAAAAAAAAACTGTTTCGCTTAATAATTGATGTGCTGCATTTCAATCAATTTTACCACGGCGCTGGGCTAATTAAGGGTTGCCTCTGATTCCCGGGGGTAATTTAAAGACGGCACGCAGAAAAGAGTTGATTCTTTACTCTCGCTCTTTCTCCCTCCCTCCCTCGTTTTCTTTCAATTCATGGGAATTTGCTATTTCAGGAAGTAGAGATGACCTGTCCTCCCTTTCTGTCTCCCGGGGCGGCAGCCTAAATGCAATTAATACAGCCGCTTTACTGGCTGCTAATTATTAAATGACAAAAAAGAGATTATTTTACACCAGACTAATTTAAAGTTCATAGATGATTGTTTTAATTAATTAAATAAGAAAAAGTACACTTTAAGCATGACTAACGGCGCTTGCATGCGAAGGTAATAATTAGCTATGCCGATGGTTCTCACCTAGTCAGGCTACTTGGAGGAGAGCAGCTTATTAATGGGAGCAGCTTAGAAGCATTTTCTTTGAGTATTTAACAGTAAAATTAATAACTGAGGCGCTCAATTAAGGGAAGGGGGAGTTGCCTGATCCTTAAATATACAGATGTACCGCCTCCCTCCAAAATCCACGCGCCGGGTGGAGGAGTACGAGGTGCCAGGGGACAGCGACTTACAGGGCTGTTGATTTCTGATTGACTTTCTGTCGATACCTTTACCTCTAGGCCACTGAAGCGAAGGCGTTGCTGTGTGCTCTTCTGGAGATACGTGTGAGCATGGTAGGTGTGTACAGTATCTCTTTTGGAGATACATGTGAGCGTGGTAGGTGTGCGCGGTATCTCTTGTGGAGATACGTGTGAGTGTGGTAGGTGTGCGTGGTATCTCTTGTGGAGATACATGTGAGTGTGGTAGGTGTGCGTGGTATCTCTTGTGGAGATACGTGTGAGCGTGGTAGGTGTGCGCGGTATCTCTTGTGGAGATACGTGTGAGCGTGGTAGGTGTGCGCGGTATCTCTTGTGGAGATACATGTGAGTGTGGTAGGTATGTAGTGGTGAGGAGAAAGTGAGGAGCTGTGCTGCCCATGGTAGACAAAGAATGATCCAGATAATACAGAAGTGAAGAGATGCACCCCATGCAACAAAGGGTTGGGTTTTGGGTTTGTGAGAGGTTTTCCCTCCCTGTCTTTCCCTGCTGTTGGAATTGTCTGGGATAATGACCTTGCAAAAGGCAAGAGTGGCTTGTTAATGTAGACTGTGGCCAGTACACAGTACGTTAAGATGGATTGTACTGAGTCCATTAGTGCATAAACCTTAGTGTCGAACCCAAGCATTTAGAGGAGGGGAGTCGGAGGAAGAGCTTCGACTTCCATCTGAGGGGCAACCTAAAGCAGGGCCTGGTACTGCTCATCCACAGAGTGAGCGTGAGAACAGAGGAAGCAGAGGAGAGCAGAGCGGAGGGAGGAGGGGAGAGGAGAGGCTGGAGTGCTGTCTCCTCCCTGCAAGCAGCCAGGCTGTTGAGAAGATGAAAAGGCAACATGTGTAGCTCTTACGGAGGATCAGGAGGCTTTGTTCGTTTAATCCTCCGTACTGAACCACGTAGGCCTGAGCAGAGGGGACAAGAAGCTGCTGGAGAAGCAGAGGGGAGATGAAAGGGAGGCGGGGGATGGGAGGGGGGGCTGTGTGAGCTGCAGGCCCAGGGAAAAGTGCTAAGGGTCGCAGGTGTTGGAGGAGCCCCGCCCATTACTCTGCAAGAGATTCAAGAAGGGGCTTCCATTGGCCTCAGTGTGGCGTTTGGCCGGCCTCCTCGCACCATTTGCACGAATGGCTCTTTGTTAGGCACCTTGTTAAGCACTTTGCCTGAATGTGCGGTGACTCGCGTGTTGGATGCACCTCAGCTTATGTTTTGCTAATTAATCTCCTTCATTCGTGTTTTTACTGATAAAGACCTTAATTGGCTGTTTAGGTGTTGGCAGTGGCTACACACTCATTTAGAAAGAACCCTAACAGCAGTAAGACTGAATCAGAAGGACACAGAAGGACATAAACATAAAGCAGTTTGTGACCTGTCCAAGGACAGACTTTATCAGACTAATGTCAGTTGAATAACAGTAAACAACTATGATAGTTAAGAAAAAGCAGTTGTATCCTTAATAGGAATAAAACCTAGATGAAATTCTAGATTCTTGCCCAGCTAAGCACACTGTATATTGCATTGTTCATGTTATTTTTTTCATCCTGTTTCTCGTGCAGAGAGAAATGAGATCCATGTTATTTTTCTCCTCTTCTCAGATAGTACTTGTGGATATCCATGTCAGTGCACCAGTGCCAAGACCAAGAGCTCCAGTCCAGACAGTCCTGAGATCAAAGCTCCTGACCTGCTCTTGTGCCAGCCTTTAGACCTCAGCCACGGGTCATAACGTTCAATTAGCCATGGGATTCCTGTAGAACAGAACATGATGGGTGTTGACATGAATGTCCCATTTCAGAGACAGCATTATCCTCATCTTGTGCAGTTTGAAAACTGAAATCCAAACAGGGCCGCCTGCAATGCACTGTATAAATGAAACTCTAATTGTGTTCACACTTCCGGTCTCTTTCAACCTGGTGATATCTGAAACGGACTGTTAAATGCTCCCCTTGGCTGTTCGTAGTTTCAGCAATATGTCATCTGTACTCTGCCTGACGTGTCACATGGCCTTTTACAGTGTGGCGTGGACGCCCATGCCCTGCTGTGAGATGCATGATCCATGAGGGACGTGAGCACAGAGGCAGACCCCTGGACTCTCCGCTCCCCTGGCTGGTCGGAGGGTGGCGGTGACCCCGGGCAGGGTCGGAGTGATGACGGATGGGCGGGTCGTAATGGTGGGGGTATGCGGCGGGAGCCCCTGGGGCGATACGGGCCCCGTCCTGTCCTCTCCACCAGCCACCCACGCCTGTTATTGATGCACACGCCCCCGGGGAAAGGGAGAGGGGCGGGAGGAGGATGTGGGAAGCGGGGTGGTGGGAGGGGGGGGGGGGGGATGGGGGGATTGGGGGAAATGGATGCACAGAGGCATCTCTGCGTTCTGTCATCAAAACAATGGGCTCATGAAAGATGGCCAGCGCTCAATATGATCAGTCATCTGTTGATCAAGATGGAATGTGGCTGTTTCTCTCTCTCTCTCTCTCTCCCTCTCTCTCCCTCTCTCTCTCTCTCTGCTGGAGTTTTTAACCATGCATTTGTCCCTTTGTCTTTTTACGCGTCTTTGCATTGACTTCTC
>JAOYMR010000014.1:7869531-7883394 GCA_025802075.1 Tenebrosternarchus preto
ATACTTATTAAGGATAGTACTACATTAATATACTTATTAAGGATAGTACTACATTAATACTTATTAAGGATAGTACTACATTAATATACTTATTAAGGATAGTACTACATTAATACTTATTAAGGATAGTACTTCATTAATATACTTATTAAGGATAGTACTACATTAATACTTATTTAGGAGTGTTTAAGCTTTATTTCTTACTTTTGGGTATGTAGGTGTGAAAAATATTCTCTTGATCACTATTTGAAATTATTTCCATTATTATTTTTTTTATTAATTATATTTTGTTAAAAGACTTGTTGATGATATCGCTTTTGTTAACGAATACAATTAACCTGAATTACTGAAGCTCTATTTCAGTCTGACAGGAATAATAATGAACCACTGCCCAGTGACTCAGACATCATTTGACGTAACGCTTACTCTTAACCTGTCAAAGTTTTAAAATGTTTAAACATTTTGGAATGTCTCATTTATCCAATCCAAAAACTGAACTTCAGCTATACTGACCATGTCCCAAAGGCAAAATTAAAGTTAAGGTATATTGTAAAGTAGGGTATACTGTGATTCCACTACTACTACTGCTGAAGGATTGTGGGTAATTCTGGTATCTGCTTACCTGCTTAATGTACCAGAATTACCCACAATCCTTCATTCTTAGAGTTTTTTCCTCTGCTCACTGGGCTTCGACCAGTGTGTATCAGTGGCGTAATAAAATCACAGCCAGCAGTCTGGGGGTAATTAAGTAACTGATGCACAGAAGAAGCCTTCACAAAGATGTAGTAAATTGCCCATTCATTACCACGGTGACATGGAAAGAGAATTCCAAATAGACAATAGACCCTATAGTGATTCAATCTAAGCTGGTACTTACAGAAAACTCACAGATAATGAAGTGCTGGATTACACGCAGAGGACTGAGCTGGGACAGAGTGATGTGGAGTAGAGGGGAGGGCCAGATTTGGGGGAGATCTGGAGATTTATTAGACACACACACACCTACCTACACTCACACACACACGTACTGTGCTAATATTGTCACTCAAGCTATGAAAATATCCCTTTAAACATCACTATGAGTCAATTGTAGTTTGCTGGGGAAAACCCTCAGGGGACAACATTAAGGTATAGTTTGTGATGGGCAGAATGAAAGAGGAAAAAGGGAGTCAAGGGGGAGAAGGGGAGAGGAGAGACAGAGAGAGAAAGAGAGAGAGAGAGAGAGAGAGAGAGAGAGAGAAAGTAATTTATAGGTGTCTGAGGAATAGAATTTATCATAGGAGCCGCTCTATGCCGCTAAATTGATATGTAGCTGATTTCAACCACCACCCCTCAGGCAGCCACTGGGGACCCTTTTAGATTTTACGCTTGGATATATCTGTTTAACTCCCCATTTACCAAAACAACGGCCTTACAAGAGGGGGGGTGGGAATCAGGGCAATGGAAGTGTGACCTCCTCCATAAACAGCTTTACAAAACCAGACACAGAACAGGCAGAATATTATGTTTGGGCATATTAATATACAGCTTGTGAAGCACTAAGACATTTGTCTGGAAATAATTAAAGGGACCTAAGCAGTGTGCGATCACTGAGCTGCTGAAGCAAGTGGGGCAGTAAGGAATGCACATGACTGTTTTTGTTGTTGACTGGTTGTCAGTATTGACAGATTTATTAGCTTGTATATTGTACATAACACAAGAGTAAAAGAAGAACTAATATTTTTAAAATAAAATAATATACTTGGTTTAAGAACAGTGAAAAGATGGATATGATGCTATAGAAAACGTCATAAAAGATAAAAATGTAGCAGTTAGGATTATTGGATAAAATGCGTATTGCTAATGCACAAAGTGTTAATATTCCTCTCACGGTTTTTGCTTGGCTCAAAGAATAATATGAAAGTCTTCAGTCTTTATTCTAGCTGTGCTGTTATAGTATGTTTGAAAAATCAGACACCAGAATCCTTAACACAACTCCTTTTGGTCATTCTCATATTGCTTGGTTTAATTTCAGAAGGTTTTACCCCATCCTAAATGTGACATAGTTTAGCATTTCAAACCCATGTTTCACTGGCTATTATCCTCACCTTGTCTTCATGTTTATTCTGGAGATTGACATCATCTCATTGGCTGGTGGAGGGGCATCTAAACTACCAGGAGAATAACGGGAGCTGATACACAAATAAATATATAATGTCTATTTTATATATATAAGGTGAAGTGACCCCAGCACAGGCTATTGATTTGTGGTGACCGCCTGGTGTCCTCCTGGCCTGTGACACTTCAGTTCAGAGGTTGCTGGAGGAAATCAGAGTGGGAATGCAGCAGTACCAAAATCTCTCCAAGCCCCCCCCCCCCTCCCCCCCGCCTCTTTTTTTCCCCGAAGGCCAGTGTGATTCTCACCTAGGATTGATTGGCCTGTGGACGCAGAGGACGCAGGCTGGTTTCAACAACAATGCATTTCAGACGCTATAATGTGAAAGCTGCCGATACTTTTGATTCAGTCAGAAGTGGCTTTTAAAACAGCTGAAGCAGGGGACAGGAGGTCAGAGCGATCTATAAAGCAGTTTCCATGACTTATTATTGTTCTGGACTTGAGCAATGTTGCTCTGATGTGCTATAATAATCAAATTGTCATTCAAATATGATCTCTACTTGAGGTGAGTTGTAACCAAACTCATGCAAGCACAGAGCAGGCCGTGCAAATGTAGTTATGCAATAAAAAGCTTTTGATGTAGCTGTTATCATAAAGTGTGAAATCACACTTGTTCCATGCATTACCAAGTGCAGTTACTTTTGTTTACGTTTGCATTCACTTTGGTTCAAAGTCCAAAAAAAAAAAAAAAAATCCAAGAGTAGCTGGATGAGGACCAGAGGATAATGCAGGGCGGCAAGTCATACCTGTTCCTACTCCAAATCTTCACACATCTTCGGCTGATGACAGTGTGTAACTCACAGGTGATTGACTGAATTTGACTCCATGCTTTTGTAATGAACAATCCAGCATTACAGATTTTATACTTACAAAGTGGATGTTGATAAATTAAAATAAGACAACAAGCGTATGTTGTCAGTATAGCCCTCTGTGCAAAAGGATATAATAAATTAAAAGGTGTTCCAGAATAAAACCCCTGAGGTCACTGAAAAATCCCCAACAAGCTTTGATTTAACCACTACTTGCCATTGGCTTTTATTTACAGTCAGTTGTCAGCCAAATGACAACTTATGAAGCTATTTATCTGTAAACAGTAGGGACTAAGATACTAACCAACAAGCTACCTCATTGTTGCAGAGTTTATTGAAAAATCAATAAAACCAGGTACAAACAAATCAACAAATTCCATCAGCAATGGGCTGCATTCTCACAGATGCTTTATATTTTGGTAAGTGGCTGAACGTAACTCAAGTCCAAAAAAACTTCCCCTTCAGTGATGGAAAATGAGCCATCAAAAGTAACTGCAGGTCTGCTGAAGGAACTGAAAAGAAATCTAACTACACAGGCACAAGTTATGCTCCCACAGTACATTGATCATGGAGTTGAATTATTAGTTAATTTCAGGTGCAAATGCTGTCCAATTGTGCTTCATAATATCTGGGGAACATATGTGTCGGTTGTTGACTCTTGATGACACAGTGGTGAACATGAAATCCTTTACCTTTCTGTTTATTGAAATGCACTCGTAATTTTAAGCAGAACAGAAGCAGTCAGAGCATGACTGTTCAATTTGCACACTCTTTTCCAAATAATACCAATAGCTGCTCATATGATTACCGTTGAATGGAAACACCGGAAAACAACCAAACTTCTCAGCATTTGAGTTCAGGCTTCATTAAATTAGTTGACATCGTATCAATTTATGGTCTTCTACTTATTTATTTCTTTTCTTTTATCACTTCAGTATGATTATGTGGCATTGCTTGACTTTCCCTTGTTTTGCTGCACTGCCAAGAAATTCAAATGAATTGATCAATTTACATTTCAGTGAATGGCTCATGCTAAGACAAGGACCGGACTGGCTCTGAATCCTCAAAGCCAAGACAGACCGCTGCTTTCGTGCTGATGTCTGCAGCTTTTGTAGTGATGGATACAGTGTCAGAAGTTACTCGATTAAGTGCTGTTTCACACTGCATAGATTCCTATTTAAAAATCCCAAGCCCCATAATTATTTATTGATGTCTGCTTCAATCTACACTCTATCTAGAGAGTGTGGTCCACAGTGCCTGGAGGAGCCTGTTTACCATGCACACTTGTTCGCTCGCTTCTGTAATAGACTCAGTGGGAAGAGGCGTGGGGCCAGGAACCGCGGGAGCACGGTGAAATTGCACCGAGTCGCAAATGTCTTTACCTGCAAGTCCCACAGCTCCCTGAGGTGAGAAGAAAGATGAAAGCACTGGAATCTGCAAGGGAGAAGGAGAAGAAAAGAGTGGTTTAAATGTCTTGGGTGAAAAACCGCACTAATAGCACAGGGCCGTGTCTATCTTAGCCGCAGTAAAAGCCGGGTCTCTGGCAACCCGCGTGTTTTTGAAGAAATGCCTGTTTTGGAGAACGCCTGATTCTGGACGGCTGTTCTCCTGGTCAGTGGAGAACTTGCAATAAACTGCAGACTTTTGCTTTTTCTTTGTCTCTTCAGTCTCATGGAGTTACTTTGTTCTCAGACGTGGAGGAATCGAGGCTGGAATGAGCTGGACACCCTGCGCATTAGTACAGATATCACAGGCCCTCAGGTTAGGGAGAAAAGAACGGCACAGACCTGCACACATTAACCTAGCCCGGTATCGCACATTGTCAGTCTGAGGGGGAAATGGGCTTTGAGCAAATGGAAAATGTATTTGGAATGAGATGAGGATGGTAGATGAATGAGTAATGTGCAACGTTTCGGACGTGACACACCGTATGACATCTGCATACAAAGAGCAACAGGTAGTTGACACACAGTTCAGAGTCACACCAGGCCAGCAGGAGGCAGATGAGTGCAAACTAATGAATCCATCATGGATTTACTCCATCATCCGAAAGTCAAGTGCAAGCGACCTTCCTTGGGCAATGAAAAGAATGGAAAATAATCATACAGGTCAGGGGCTTTTGCCTTAGAACGGGAGTGGGGTAGGTGGAGGGATTACTGCTGCCATGTCTGCCCTCCTTTATAAAAACTCTGTCAGATGTTTGCCAGGCTGCTTGTCTCAGTCGAGGCTGAGGAACCGCTATTGATCCACGTCTGGACGAGGCCAGGCGGCTAGCAAAAGTTGCAGGGCTTTGAGCGATAGTTTACCAGTGGGCCACTCCAGCACTTCCAGCTCCTCCTTCTCCACCCATTCACCCGCATGGATGGAGGCGGAGGCCCTGTCAGAAATCTACTGCCGTATTTCAGTTCCACAGAGGAGAGCAACATTTTTTCCCCTCCTTCCTTGTTGCCTTCCTTTTCTTGTACGTAGGCCAAGTAATGGTAGTCGCTCCATCAAACATTCAGTGCAGGTAGGGGGATTGTTTGCTGGTAGCTACAGTGGTGTATAACTTCCAGCCCTTTTTGTCACGTTAACTGCGGTCGATCAATGGTTGGAGGTCAGGGCTTCTGATGTAGGTGCAAAGCTTAACAGGGGAGGGGGGGTGCCAGCATGGCCCAAGAGCTTTTTTCTCTTCTCATCTCATAACACACACCGGTCAGTTATTTTTCTTCACTTAGCCCTCACCACTCTAAGTGGATATTGATCAGATTCCTTAATGCAGACCTGTCAAATTAATTTTGTGCAGAGAAACCTATGACTGTTCCAAAATTGCCTCAGTGGTGGGAGGTGTGGGTGGGGTGGTGTGGGTGGGGTGGTGTACTAGTGAGGCCTGCCAATGAATTTTAATCATCATCTGAATGGAATGCTGGCAATGAAACCATTCACTCGCTGCCTCTCCCACCATCACTATTACGGTTACAGCAGTTAGAAAGTGCAAAGGGAAGAATGTTCCAAGCTGCAGTATTTTAATCTGTGTGATGAGCCACGGTTGTGTAGCTGATGTGTGCAGTTTGAGGTGTAATTACCCTCTTTACTTTGGCACCGGTGGGTGGTAATGGAAAGGGACATTGGTGATAATGATTTTACTTGCAAAAGAACTTGTTTGGTTGTAATGCATGTATCTCAAAGCTTTTCTAGACTGTATATTTTTCTTTGGTAAGTATAATAATACTAATAGTGTAATTGACTGACTGAATAATATTGGGTCTCTTTGCTATTGTCTTGTCTATAAAGAGACCTTAACACTAAAATAAAAAATAACACTAAAAGTGATTGTTAGATAGTAATCCTCAGACTTGAAGTGATTATTAGACAGTATTCCTTAAACACTCACACTTCACATTCTATTATTTAACTTCACCATGGTGTTAATCAAACAGTTTGAGTATAATAACTTTGTTGCTTTTTGTAGTTGTTTGAGAAAAACCTCATGTATGTAAATATGCGCACAGACACACACACAGACACACACACACAGGCACACACACAGGCACCCACAAACACAGACACACACACACAGGCACCCACACACACAGGCACCCACACACACAGACACACACACACAGACACACACACAGGCACCCACACACACAGACACACACACAGACACACACACAGGCACCCACACACACAGACACACACAGACACACACGCACAGACACACACACAGGCACCCACACACATAGACACACACACACACACACGAGTCTGTCTCAGTCTTGGTGAAGACGATAAGCCCCCTGTGGCGTGGCAGGCAGATTTAATGTGCTGAGAACAAAGTACTGGAGATGGGTGACGAGCTCTGCTCTCAAACAGTGGAGACATAATGGAGCGCTTAACACACACATACATACACAAGCACTAAACCTACATCATCACACACACACACACACACACACACACATACAAAATGCAGCTCTGGCTGTCCTACCACAGCTTCTTCCAAACTACCACATGAATCTCAAAAGTAACTGAAGTTAGACTTGTACTATCAGATGAATTTATTTATATAAAACTTTCCTGAATTGTGTTGTGGCTTCGTTGTCAACACATAAAGTTAAGATAAAATCCACACCAATGCAGATTGGAATAAGCAAATAGACTAGAAATAGACTAGAAATAGATTAGAATATGAGAGTTTGCTTTTCTTTCACAACTCTTCCTCTTGAAATCTTTGACCTGTTATTTTATTTTGTTGGCTTAAATGACTTGGCTGGGAAGCCTTTATATGGCTTGAATTAAAAGATTATAAGTAACTTTTATGAGGATGTGTGTTCTGGCGCTCGGTGTAACTGAGATGTGGAGCGAACCGTTGTGGGTATTATGTTTTTATTGAGTGGAGGACGGCCCTGTCTTTTTCTGGCCGAGAGGCTGTTTTCTCATGGGCAGGAAGTTTTATGTTGCAAGCCGGTGAGAGCATTCCATCGACTCTTTTCTTATCTCACCATTTTTATTATGAAGATATGATCCAGGAAGTATCGATACAGCAGTTTCATGGGTAGAATGAACAGTGCAAGTGCTTTAGCAGGACTTACAAATCACAAGGAAGCAATTCCTACTCACACCGGCACTTAGAAATATGTTACACTGCAGTGTGTAAATTCACAATAAGCTTTATTGTTGGGGCATGAAATGTTTACGATTAAACTGAATCATCCAGATTGTTTTGAGCTCTCAGTGATTCAAGCACATTTTGAGATTTTTCCCTATGCAGATAAATGCTTTTATGGAGAACCTTAACCTTCCTTTCAGCCTAGTGTGGATATACACCTTGCATGTATGTAAAAATCTCTTCCAATTCTTTTTTTGAACCTTCAGTTCAATGTTGTTTGGATTTAGGTTGCAACCAATTTAGACCTAAAGAGTTTTCTAGATGTTTGCACCAGTTGTTGTTTTCCTCATCTCCTCCCCTTCTGTGGTGAGAGGCCCTGGTCCACCAGCACAGACCTGCTGGAGGCTTCGAGGGACTCTAGTTAAATTTGCTGGCTGCATAGCTCAGTCAGTTCCATAACCTCCAAAGTGATTCTTGATTCAAGCTCTTCAAATTGAGCATTTATTTTTGTGCAGATTTCCAGTGCAAATCAAGTTGAATTTGCATAGATGTGAACCATGGCTCCCATCTCTCTTTTTCTCACTCACTTTCTCTCAAACATACACATACACACACACTCTCATGGGGCAAGCCAGGAGAGGCCTTCATTTCAATGTTAACATTTGCGGTGAGCAAATGGAAATGTAGTTTTGGGCTGGTGCTGAAGATTGCCTTCCTGTCAGATGAAGATTTCCATTACCTTTCTGCCTGTTCATTTTCACAAGACCGTCACCAAGAGGGAATAGCATTTTGCAACTTAGTGTGCTTTTTCTATCCCACTTTTGAATACAAAAAGGGGGGGGGGTTCAGAGAGGGATACAAATTAATTTTGCAATAGAACACTGCGAGACTGCCATCTGCTAATGTTGACAGCGTGAGCAGAAGATTCTCAGTGGCACAGATCAGCAGTGGACTTAGCCCGTCACTCCTGCTATTTGAAAAAGTCCCATTAAAAATGGTGTGAATTCAGTCAGAGCACATATGAGAAATCGTTAAATTCATTTTAAAAAAGGTTACCCCAAAATGTCATGTACTTGGACTGGGCTGTATGGGTTAATTTTTTGGATGATTTTGTTAATGAGATTTATCTCTGTATGCTTTTTGAAATGAAAACATTTAGGATAAGAATTAAAGATCTTTACAGTACAAAATATATAATATCATTGCTAAGGATAATAAGCATTATGTAAAGAAAAAATCAGTAGAAGAGAAAAACCTTTTGTATCTGTGACCATTTAAGGTTTATTTCAAAATCACAAGGACTTTTGTGTTAATTATTTTAGTAGGTACTGTTGTGAGCCAACAGAGCATTTAAAACTGGCTTTGAGGTGATGCAATGTTGTGATATATTGCCATATAATGACATTTTAAATGATCCTAATGATAATTTATATCAGGGTAATACTGTACTGTTTATCACTGTTTTAAGGTTGCTTTAACATGACACTGTAGCTTAGTGTTTATCTGCCTCTCAGTGCTGGATCCTGGGTTAAAGTCCCCATCTGGGTGGAGTTTCCACGTTCTCCTCTGTGTGGCTTTCCTCTAGAACCTGTGATTACCTCCCACAGTCCAAAAACATGGAAGTCAGATGAATTGTTTATTCTAAAATTGGGTTAGGGTTAAGTGTTGTGAGTGTGTCAATGTCTGTGTGTGCCCAGTGATGGATTGGCACCCTTTCCTGTGTGTATCTGCCCTGCCCAATGTGCTCCCCTGGATGGGCATGGGACTGCCCCCCCACACACAACCCTGATTTGCATTAAATGGTTCAGATAATGAATGAATGAGAGAGTTATTAATGCCAGGGTCATGGCAATATCACAAAACATTAGACATAATTACAAAAATCAAGAATAACTTTTACCAGAATTGTAACTTTTCATGTTTGATGGGTCTGGTAATTTTTTTTTTTTTTGCAAATTTGCAGTTTAGGGACCATGTTGCCTGAGCAGTGACAGGGCATCTGTTTAGTTAAACCAAGCTCCACCTCCTGGCAGACTGACTGAGTTGATGTGTTTTTTAGAAGTATATAAATTTTACTTTGAGAAGGAAAAGTGTAGCTGGATGATGAACTGTGGTAGAGACAGATGCTGGATGTCAAAGACAGGATACTGGCAATGAGAAAAGTCATTTTGTTTCATTGCTTGTGCATGTTGGGGCCATTGTCTCTCTGTGGAAATGACAGACTTGTACAGGCTTTTGAGTCCCCCTGTAGTTATTGGTTCTGGAAACCATTTTTAAGGCATTGGCTTGTAAAGGAAACATAAGAAGGATATTTGATTATCCCATCTGTGGTTTGTGTGACTTAATTTCTAAAATGAATGAAGGGTATCAGTCTATTAGTGGAGGAGAATGTTTCAAAGCTCTTTTATTGTCTTTCTCTAATTGTTTTCTTTCATTCTGAGACAAATTAGTTTTTTTTCTTTTTTCTCCCATTCGAGGCAACGTGTGAAATGCTGTATATTTTACAGACACATCTAAGTGAACTGTCATAGTTGGTACAGGTCCTACTTTACAAATAATATTATTATTTATAGCACTGTTGAGCTGTTACATGTATTTATGCAACACAGTGTATATGAAAGAGAGAGAGAGAGAGAGAGAGAGAGAGAGAGAACAGTAATAAACGTTGTAGTTATTCTCTCCAGATGTGCTACATGTAAGTTTATTAACGCAGATACTAAAATAACTAACACTGTTGTTGTTTTTGTAAGTGTTGTCATCTTTTTCCTACCTTGTGTATCTTTTTGTATCTTTTTGTATCTTTTTGTATCTTTTGCAAGAGAAAGCTTGCTGAGCCACCTTTGGGTCATCAGAATTAAGGATCTGTCATGTCCAGTACCAAGATATTTTAATACCGATGGACATTAGTATTAAAAATGTATAAATAAACATTTTCTTTCACACTTTAGAACCCCATAGAGTTAGTAGTATGATTTAAACATCTATTTTATACAACTGTTTTAAACATCAAGTGGTTTCACCTCTAGATATTCAGTATTGACAGCACTGATTGAGAGGACTGGAACAGTATGATGTTGGTCTGCCTGGACTGGGGAATGTGCCATGCAGCCTCTCAGGGTTGGTTATGTAAGTCCTCTGGAGGGTTAGGAGTGTGTTTGCAGGCTCCTAATAGCCCAAACTCTCTCACTGTGCAGAGACAGATACTGGTTAGTCACTGGTAATAAGAATAGTGGTGGTTAATCCACAAACATATTAAAAGGACATATTTTTGTACCGACACTCTGAAGCTCTTGAGAGAAACTGGGAAATTAAAACTTATGTCTGCAACACTGACATTTCTATTTCCTCTTATGTTTCTCTAGATTGAGCTGTAATATATTGCATGTTTTTTGTGAACCGCTTTGTAGTTTTTGAGACTGACTTTCTTGTTTATAACACAACAGCTTTTGCAAGCAGGCCAATGTGCACTTTAGCTTTTGTCACACTTGTCTGTTTCCTGCTTCCCACCTACATATAATTATAGAAATCTCCATGCATAGCACACAATCTCCATTCTGGCATCCAGCAGCGGAGAGTCGACCATAAGCCTGCAATCTAAATTATGGATAAAAACACAGTGAGACACTTTCCTGTGATATTGTGTTGGCCCGGTGTAATAACACTTGCTATGACCCCCATCATTCTGGGCCGCCACATCAAGCAATGGGTTTTCTGGGTGGCTGTCATCGTCCATTTGCATCAATGGGCTTTGCCATTCAAGGGAATATGACATAGCTGTAAAGCAATCTGCCCGACTCAGGGAATTAATTTGAAGAAGCCGTCCAATGAATCGGATTCAAATGCACAGGGACGTGTGTTTCCCATGTATTATTGTAAGCTGTCCCAGGCTTGTCAATGCAGTTGGGAGGGTTGGGCCCCCCGTGTCCCGCGTCCCGCGTCTAACAGGACCGCATGCTTGTGGATCAGCTTTGCCTCCACAACTTTGCATATGCAAAAGGAGGAAGCGTAGATTCTTGAATTCATGGGTCGGGTCAGGGCCAGACACAAAGCAGACGGCCCAATCAAAAACGTCATTTGCCTTATAAGCTCACAGCCTTTCTCACTCAACTTTCAATTTTCACGTTTTAGAGACTTCAAGACGATAATGTGGGACCACTCGAAACAGATGGTCTTCACCAGGAACAGATGCATACATTTTGAATATATTATATGTTATCTGAATTTACTTGTTCTCTCACTTATTTTACTTTTGGCTATGCATTTAAAACATTACAAACTGGAAATTTTTGTCTAATATTAAATGTATTTATTTTTTGCTATGTATCTGTATTCTCAATAATATTCTCAAGATAAATGATAGGTGGACATCAGTAATAATGAATATCACATTCTGCATGCATCTCATGACTGAGTTATAATCTTAGAATTGCATTATTGACATTTTTCACCTTTGTCTTTGTGTTCATAAGCAGAAAAATGTTGGTCTTCGTCTTGGTGCTCTCTCAGTGCCCATAGGTGAATACCCTCTAGTTAGGGCTATTGGCTGTGTATATATGTGCGTGCAGATATGTGCTTGTCTACATGTATGTGTGTGCATGCGTGTGTGTGTGTGTGTGTCACCAAAGTCTCTGGTGAGATGAAAGCCATTGTCATGTTAACGTACTCTGCAGTAGAGAGCCCACACTCATTCTGTCCACCAGCCCTTTCCTCTGCGTTGACATGCTGCTCCTGCTGTCTTGGTTTCACCCTCTCATGGAGGACGTCTCTCTCGGAGGATCCTCCCGAAATCAAAGAGCCACGCTTAGTCCTCCAGGGTCCTCAGAGTGGCCGCGACCAGCCGACAACACAAACACACACATGCAGGCACACGTGCACTGACGCTTTTCTGCATTCAAAGAAACGAGGAGGGGAAACCTCTCAGACATAAAAAGGCACAATGGAGAGCTACAATCAAATTGAGACGCCGCTCAGGACAGATGGGGCCCCGGCGTTAATTGTACACCAGCCAGAATTGGACCAGGCTCAGGTTTTGTGCAGGCGAAGGCTTTTAGACCCTCAGTGCAGAGAGCAGACAGTTTGGATGAGGTGGTTTCAATATTCATAAGCAATTGATGGCCTGCATGAAAGTATGGAGTATGAAAGTGCTTTTTTTTTTTTTTACAGACAGTCCAATTTCGATTTATATTTTGTGCTCTTTTCATTTATTTGGTTTTGAAGTTTTTATTAGTGTGTCTATTTTGATCTGGTAATTAACCAAAATAATGTATCATCATTCCTCACAATGTTACAATCATATTGGCATAAATCAGCTATAATTTCTCATTGCTGTAAAACATATTAGTGGTAATAAAACATATTAGTGGTAATAAGCACTTCACTGGTGGGAAACCTTATTTACTATATTTAAAAACTTTATTTACTATATTTAAAAACCTTATTTATGATGGCCAACAAACATGAAGCCTGTGTTTTTCCAGTGTAACCCTAATTACATCTCTCACATGTAAAATATGTTATATATTACTACTGCAGTAATACATGAGGAGGATTGGGTGACAACATACAGAGTGCTCACAGGCTTCAGTACCACAGTTATTATATGAATGGTCATTTATTCCGCTCTTGACGAGCATGTCTGATGTTTTGCCTCGTCTGTAGGAGGTTAGTGAAGAATTCTTACAAACAGATGCAGTCTCTGCTTCATCCTGGAGGATTCAGATGTTTTTCAGTGTAATATTACACACTGTTTTATTTTTAGGATGAAAAGTTAGCACCAAAGGAATTCTTGTTGTTCATAGATTAGTGCATCCACTCTCTGAACAGGTAAAACATGAGCAAAGACATTTATGACTTCCTATAGTTTTATGCTGTTTTATACTGTTCTGGAGGAAGTCTTCATTCTCACTGCAAATGTCTTAATAGGTGTAAGATTTTTGCAGGCCTTGGAATGTGAGGAATTGTATTGCAAATAGGAAAGAGAGTCTGTAGGTTTATAATAGATTCTGGTATTTAAACACAAATTTCCAACATTCAAAACGCTCTCAAATCATCTTATTTGGCTTATTTAGGGATGACCCTGTATAAATGTATTATTATTTGTAGTGGGTAATAGTATGTTCAGGGCTGTTTTTCTTGTGAACTTTAGGGAGACAAAAATGGCTACAGGGAGGATTATGTAAAATACAGTTTTTCTCGATTGTTAACACACAAATTCTGGTACTTGAAACACAGTGACCACAACATGTAACTCATGCACCAACACCCTGAACCAATTCTGCTAAACTACAAGCACAATTCCTGCTTTACAC
>JAOYMR010000014.1:7884884-7895401 GCA_025802075.1 Tenebrosternarchus preto
TCTCTCTCTCTCTCTCTCTCTCTCTCTCTCTCTCTCTCTCTCTCTCTCTCTCTCTCTCTCTCCCTCTCTCTCTCTTTTAGAATGCTACCTCTACAAGAACTTTATTAAGGAAAGCTGCTTGTATTCTGCACCTCTGTTTGACACTTTTGAATTACAACACAGGTGTTTTGAATTAAAAGGGTCTATTCGTTTACGCCACTGCGAGTGACAGACCAGGCAGTGGGGGCGAGTGCTGGGACTGCAGGGAGTGTCAGAGGACAGTGGCGCTTGAATGGATGATCGGTGAAAACAGTCGTTCTATACCCAGAGGGATCGACCCCAATGATAGGCTTTTTGCAGCTGCTTAGAGGATAATGCATGTGCTGTTGGGGCGAGGTGGTAATGTGCTTCGCCTAACTCCACCTTTATCTGCAGAAATGAAACAAACAGAACAGAAAAACAAGATTTTCGACCCATTGCCTTTGATTAAGTGATTTAGCATGCACAGTTCCCGGGTCTGGCAATATCTCTAATGGTCTGGAAAGAAAAGAGAGGAAAGCAGGATTGGGTGGGAGGCTTTGGTCAGCCTCATGCAAGTAACATTATATGAAGAGAGAAAGTGATTATGTGATTATGAACTTTAAAAAGAGGCCCTCTTATTCTCCTACAACTCAAGTTGGTCAGGAAATATGTAATCTGGCTTTGGGTTTACAAAAGGCTTTTAATTTATAAAGTGGAGAAAAGTAAATGTGCTAAGCTATACAGTTCATTTGCAGGGATTAATGTGTCTTGTATTTGATCTGGTGTAATGGGAAGCAAGGTGCAGCGGAACTGAATAACAGCAGTATTTGTTAAAAATATGTCCTCCCTATTATTTATCCCTATATATAATAACAGTAATAATATTTTCCAACACAAATATCCTTTTAAATTAATATATTGATACACAGTTATGGGTTATTTAGGGCTGTGTCAAAAGAGCATACAGTTTGGTCCAACAAAACAGTCCATGTAACAGATAACACACAGCTGTCATTCTGTGGGAGGACACTGAACCTTAAGCTAGAAGCCTGAACTTAGCCAGGCTGACATTTAAAAAAAAAAACACAACAACATTTTCCCATGCTGATGTCACCGTTGCTAGTTTCTATTGGCTTTAATTCTGGGCACAGCGACACCCTCCAAAAAACATTCGTCCTCTACAGGCAATTATCACAAGTGTTGTGTTGAAAAGAACATTACCGGTAATTATGGCAGGCAATAACCATAATGACTAGAGTGGGAGGATTATAAAACCGTGGAGCAATTAGAAGTTAATCAACTAAAAGGTGGTGAATAATTAGAAGAGCGAGCGGCAGGGGCCTCCTGGACAATCTGCCGTTTCCAGAAAGACGTAGCAGGGCCTGGGCTTGCCTGGCCGATCCGAGTCTCTCCTCCGGCTCATTCACAGCTCATTTTTAATTTTGGAGCTGTTTGTGCGCTGCTCTACTAGCAGATGCAATTAATGCCGCCTTTTATTCTCCACCAAATGAATTGTCGGCCGTATTTTTACTGCGGAACTGTGAACTCCTGTTTTTTTTTTCTTGTGGTTAGTCATGGGGGAGTTTGTGTATTTACACAGCAGAGTGTGGTCTTACACTTCACAGGATTTGAAGGCTTGCATTTAGGATTTTGTAAAACAAATGGAGTTTCATGGTGTGCCATATTTATTCTGTAGTGTATATCTACTGCCACACACACAGTGGCACTCACACACAAGCATGTGCACACACACTGCTAATAGTCTGGCTGACAGAGGTAATAACTTGTTGTGTTTAATTGCACATTGTGTATGAGGTAAAGAATTGACTAATTAAGAAGGAGTAATCAGCGTGGCAACATCAAGGAAAGCTCATCTATAATTAAAGCAGGATGTTTGTCAGCATTCAGTAAAATTAATACACCACTGCTGCATGTGTGTGTGTGTGTGCACATGTGTGATAAAGAGAGAGCAGGGATGTAAACAAAAGCCAAGGAATTAATGAGGCCAACATCACAGCCACCATGAGCATTTGTGTGTGTGTGTGTGTGTGTACGTGTGTGTGTGTGTATGTGTGTGTGTGTGTGTACGTGTGTGTGTGCGTACGTGTGAGTGTGTGTACATGTGTGTGTGTGTACATGTGTGTGTGTGTGTGTGTACGTGTGAGTGTGTGTGTACGTGTGTGTGTGTGTACTTGTGTGTGTGTGTACGTCTGTGTGTGTGAGTGTGTACGTGTGTGTGTGCATACGTGTGTGTGTGCGTACATGTGAGTGTGTGAGTGTGTGAGCGTGTGTGTGTGCGTACGTGTGTGTGCGTACGTGTGAGTGTGTGAGCGTGTGTGTGTGCGTACATGTGTGTGTGCGTACGTGTGTGTGTGTACGTGTGTGTGTACGCGTGTGTGTGAGCGCGTATGTGTGTGTGAGCGTGTGTGTGTACATGTGTGTGTGTGTACGTGTGTGTGTGAGAGCGTGTGTGTGCGTACGTGTGAGTGTGTGAGTGTGTACACATTTGCTAACAGTACCCTAGTAGTCTGTATCCTTTGCCCCATCAACCATGTCACCATGATAAAAACTCAAGCGACATTTAGCATTAATCAGTCACTGAAAAACACAAACTCAGTGACATGGGACCACACTCTTTTCTAGCTACTGATCAATGCTAATTGTCATTTGAGCTTTTTCCCCTTGTCCACGTCCCCCACACTATTCCTCTCCAATTTGTAAGGTCCTGTTAAAAGTAGTTTATGGGGCCGTTTGGCTGGGGGACCTGCAGGGCAGACGCTTAATGAATCTGTCACAGCTCCATTGACTGACATGGCAGGGTAAGTGATACATGCGATAGGGATTGACTCCCTAATTACTACAGTGGTGATGTCTGGAAGGACACGAGGGCCAGAGGTTAATAGTGCTGGACAGCTCCTCTCTCTCTCTCTCTCTCTCTCTCTGTCTTTGTCTCTCTCTCTCTCTTTTGCTCTCTCTCTCTCTCTCACCTGAGCCTGATCAGACATATCATCTCTGACATCCTTTTAGGTTTGCTAAAAGTTCTGATTCAGTGTTTACCTGGATTTACCCATATGGCATATTATTGTGTGTTCTTAAACCAAAGTGGCTTTCATTGAGCAAATGACCTTGAATGGGTTTTTGTTTCAACTCATACTGATGGAGTGTCCTCTGGGATAACACATTAAAGTTTACCCTAAGGTTAAATCACACGCAGGTATGTAATATTTTTAGACCAGCCAGAGTAGTCAAACTAAAGCTTTGGTAAGTAAAGCAATAAGCTGGTAAAGTGTTTTCACTCTTCAGTTTATTAAAGGCAAAAAACATAGTGCTCTTTCATTGTCATTCATTTGCTATAATTCACTTTTATGTGTTTGCTGTTGACTTAATGGGCTGTTGATAAATATACGTGTCAGCTGGATGGTTAAGGACAACAGCAGTGAAGGGTGAGCAGGGAATGTGCTTCTCCTCCTGGGTGAGTTCATCATGGAAGAGCCTCTGAACCCTGGCTTCAGCATACATGCCCCTACACCCTAACGTTCACTCAAGTTAAACAAACTTCAGTCTAATGATTCAGTTTTTCAGTCATAATTTTTATTGTCTCAAACAGTGCATTTAGGTGCCATTTAGATACGAGATGATTATTTTTTGTAGTGCAGTGGTTATTTACAACTGTCACACAATGCTTTGTGCAAATAAAAGCAACTTGTTATTTATAATACTTGAAAGGAAGATAGGTGTGTTTGTTTTGTTTATTTTTTACTTGTATTCTTAAAGAATCAAATTTGGAGTTTCGCTTGCTTGACTGCCACACCTCAAAAGCATTTCAGAGGAGTTTGTCTAGTTCATCTTGTGTCTCTAATATAGGTCATACTAACAAGCTGGACGGCTGGGAGTTGACAGAAACCACTTGTGAATACCAGAAAAGAAGACAAATAATTAAGCAATTTTGTCACTGAACATTAGAGCTCTGTGTAGCCTGGGGCAGTGAAATGCGATTAGTAAAAACGGGTTAGAAACCCTAAAAGATCACAAGGATGCCGGTGTTCTAATTGAGCAAACACTGCTGGCCCAGATAGAGACAGAGAAAATATGTGCTAGGCACGATCACTGGGGAGAACTTAATAGAGACACCAAGCAAACACTCACACTGGCTCAGGACAACTAACTGGAAAATGACTATGGCTCAGTGGCACTGGGGTTTCAGATCAGCTACAACTAGTCTATGGGAACTAGTCTATGGGAGCATAAAATGTTCAGAGTGAAAAGTCCACTCCTAGTTCTGCTGATGCATGGCTGCTGTGGAGCAAATTTATTCATGGGTTAAATTATGTAGAATTCCTGGGACTGAGCAAGACCTTGTGCTCAGCATGTCTGTTTTCTTCCTGATAATTTCACTTTTTGCTGTCACAGTGATGCATAATGTTTGCATCATAAAGACAGAGATTCAACAATAACTTAGATGGTCATGTTACGATCACTGTTTGGAAAGTTTCCCCTGATCGACCATATGTTTTTTTACGCCACTGATTCTGCTCTATGCTCTGATGATGAGTGAACAAATTTAATTACTAGTCCTTCCTCATAGGCATGCAGTAAAAATGGCATGAATCATTAGGAGTGTTAGTGAGTGTACAGGCTCTGTGTTTTCCCTGAGCTGTCTGGCAGATTCTGACAGTATCAGAGATAGAGAGAAGGGGAGAGAGAGAGAGAGAGAGAGAGAGAGAGAGAGAGAGCGAGAGAGAGTGAGAGAGAGAGAGAGAGACAGAGGGAGGCAGAGGGAGGGGACCTGGCTGCTGTTTGGGCTGCTGATTTATTAGACATTGTTGTTTGCCAGATCCGTGACCTCTGAGCAGGGATGGCACACACCAGCCCCTGGCCGCACCTCCCTGGCTTGGCCTCCCGGCCTCCCATCACTCGTGGGGATATGAGCTGCGTTGTGGACTGGGGCGGGGGGGGAGGGTGGGGGTTGTCCTTGGGTTTATAGGCTGGGAGTTGTCAAAAGCGTCCGGCGGCAGCGAACCTCCCCAAAATCAATTTCAATCAGCATGGAGCGCAATATTATCAAATGTCAAGTGCGAGCAGGCTCTGCGCTTTGAAAATTATCCTTGACAGCCTCGTGGTGACTTAATTAAGTGGGAAAAAAGAGAAAAGAAGAGATGGTGACGGGAGGGGGTGTGGGGGAAAAATCAAAATATCTCAATCGCCTGGTCTTTTTTGTGCTTGACTGGTTGTATTGACATCTTGTAGAATGATTGCCTCTGTAGGGAATGGATACACAGAGAGGGAGGGAGGAAGGTGGGATGGAGGGAAAAAGGGGGTGGCTGGTTTATTGATGATGTCTATATGCTTGGTCTGGCTTTTTTTCTGAAATTGAAATGATTCTGACCAAATAAATCACATTTCGATTTTGTTTGTAATTGCAGTGAATCGATAGCAGACTGTGAACTGGGTACTTGAGGAAGTTTGCCTTCTTAGGTCCACAGCATTTCGAAAGGTCCAGAGTGCTTTGGACAGTGACCAGTTAAAAGGAAACCCAGAATCATACATTAGTTACACCAGGCCATTCTGACACAGTGATAATGACCAGTGATGCAAAACAGCCTCATAAAGAACCACTGGTTGAGAGTGTACTTGTAAAGCTCTTCCATAGTTCAGATGATCTTGGTACCGCAGTGCTTCTGGGAGAGTGGGCTGAGGCTGGAGCAGAAGGGGAGTGAGGCGAGTCAGGTCACCCGAGGTAGGAAAGCGTAAGCACGACCGCGCCAATGACAGGCCCCCCGTCGCCATGACGAACCGCCGCATGCAGTAATTGACTCATTGGGCTGTCACATGGCGTCATTTGAAAGTCAACAGTTTTGGATGCGGTCGGCAGTTGAAAGGTTAAATGGGTGGTTACAGAACTGGTGTTTGGAAGCAAGACGTTTGCACGGATGATCAGCCAGATGGCAAAGACCAAGACAGAATCCTTCTATTCACTCTCCCTGTCCTTTACATGAACCTCCCATCTTACAGAAGTGGTGTCTTTTTTGTGAAATGTTATTTACTGTAAAATCATGACCACTGGTTTGCATATATGTGCTGTACAGATAATAATTTTCTAGAGCTCCACAGCACTGGTCTCAGGTAAGCTGGTAATAAAAGCTTAACCCATATGGGAGAAGAGTGGAGGAGTATGGATTATCCAATATACGGAGGAATTGACCAACTCTCATTTTACTACAGAAGCTAGTGCTTATGAATATGATCATAGATTTCTGCTGTAATGTGACAATAAATGGAAACTCCCTTGACATAGTAGAGGTCATGGCAGGTTTGAGATGTAAAATGTACTCAGAGCTGAAGCATAGGGTATGATGCTGTACTACCAGGTGAACAGAACTAAATCATTCAAGGTAAATCACCGATACAATTTTAGTCAGAATACATGTGTTCTAGGCCGCATGGTGGCTTGGTGGTCAGCACTAGGTTCAAGTCCCCATATGGGTGGAGTTTACAAGTTCATGTCTGTGTGGGTTTCCTCTGGGGTCTCTGGTTTTGTGCTCTTTCCTCGGGTGTTATGTAACTTAGTTGTATCTTCAGGCTACAGGACTTAGCTGTAAGTTAGCTGTATATTATGGTTATAGGAAAGGCTTGTGAATCTTAAGACTATATTCTGGTAGTATTCCAGCTTAGAGTACATGAATTCGGGTCTATCTGAGCTACTCTAGATATTCCAAGCATCCCTAAGCACTTTTGTGAGTCGCTCTGGATAAGGTCGTCTGCCAAATGCCATGTAAATGTAAATGGTTTCTTCCCACAGTCCAAAACCATAGAGGTTAGGTAAATTGTCTTCTCCACTAAAAATTGCCCTAAAGATTGTGTGTCTGTGTGCCCTGTGATGATAACCCCAATGAAGTAAGTTGCTCTGGTCTTTGTGTGTACTGTATGCCCACTGGTGTCCTGGGTGGTGTCCTCTCTCCTCTTCTATGCCCGATGCAGTCCCCCAGAGGGCTGTGGATTTCATTTGAGAGTACGCTGTGTGTGATTGGCTGCCGCCTCTCACCGGTGTGTGTCTGGAAGTTGTGTATGTGTTGTGAAGCGTCCTTGAGTGTCAAAGAAAGGCTCTATATCAAATTAAGATTATTCATTCAAGATCATGCCAAAGAATGGGATTAATTTTAGAAAATTGGCATCAATAATATAAACAAAGGATACAAAATATGAGGACCACTGGTAATATAGCAACATGTCATGTAAACAAAACTTTTAAACTTGAAATGTTAGGAATGAGGAGTTAGAGAGGAACCAGTTCTACATTTTCTCACTTTATTGAAAATTATGTCATTCCTTACAGTCGTATGAATTCTTTCTGAGATTACAAGGCACCAAAATTCCAGTAAATTTCTTTTTCTTTTTAATTGATTTATGTAGTACCTTTTAACATCACACAAAGCAGCTTTAGAAATGTTTGGATCCGGATCCATGATAAATAAACCAGCTGCAACAATCGCAGGGAAAAATTTCCTGGGTGGAATTAAGAAAGAAATCTTGGGAAGACAAAGACTCAGGAGGGATCCTGTCCTCCGTGGGTGGCCAGTCTTCTGAACAGCACAATACTACATCATGTATTGTTCTTGTGGCCAGTAGTGTAGGAGTCATACCTACTCTAGAGGTGCTGCCTAAACATAAGTGTTAGCAGGTATCTTTGTTTTATGTTTATTGTATATTTGATAGACATGTGTGTGTATGTGTGTGTGTGTGTGTGTGTGTGTGTGTGTGTGTGTGTGTGTGTGTGTTCTCACCCAGAGGTGTTCTGTGTAAATAAGCATGCTTCTTCTCCCAGAGGCCAGCTAAAACACATATCTATCACCCTCTGCTTCAGGTCATCTAGAGACAGAATTTACAGTAGCCCCATTCGCCTACAGCCATCATTTACTGAGTCCTGTTCCAAGTGTGTTTCGGATGTGTAACACTAGCCAGGCCATCACCTAAACACACACACACAGGAAAGATAAACCTATAGCCAGGAGTGTGACGTGTGCAGATAGCTGTGGACAGTGCTATTCTTCACACATAGTTGTAATGCATTTAGGCAGGATAATGCATGGTGTCGTCAGGTGTGAGAGATGCTTCGGCCTCCTGGTACTGCCCACGACTCTGCATCCAACAGAGAGGTGTTTCACCCCTATGGGCCCTCCAGCACTATGGAATCTACAGAGAAGTTCCTCACTATATCGGGAGATTACATGGACATTGGACATTGGATTGAAACTAGAAAATTAGATATTATACTGTATATATGTGTAAGGATATGTTAATAAAATATGTTCTGTATAAGCTATAAGATATGGAACCTAAGCTTGAACTTGTGTAAAATAATTCCAACAATTCTCATCACAGTGATAACACTAGTGTGCTGCCTTTGGCCTAGCCACCTTTTCAACAGGCAGGACTGGTCTGAAATCAGCAGCTCAGGGTGGCTGTCCAGACAGCAGCAGGCACCAGGTCTAAGCCCCTTCCGATCTGTCCTCCTCCCCAGGAAGGCTTCCATATCTGCCTGCAGGCCAAAGAGCTGCATCACCCTGTTGCACCCTGGAGGCTGAGAAGAACGCACAACCTTTTTTCCCCCTTATTTCACAAGCTGTATTTAGAAGGCCTAACCAGGAAGGGGAACATGGTGGACATAGTGGATCTGTGTGCGATGTTGTGGATTTTAAGTGTTCCCCAGACCAGATGGACTAAGAAGATTTCATTTCTGAAGTTACGAGAAGTGTTTGTAATGCTTGTGAAGTTGCCCAGTGTTGTAAAGCATTGAAGCTTTCTCTTCCTGGATGTTCCTTGAATTGCTATGTGTATAAAGTTAACATTAATGTTTTGATGTCATGTTTTCTGCTTTTTTCAGGGAGTGTGGTTTTGGTCAGAAGTTCCACCACTTAAGAGCAAAGGCTTTTACTTCATTTGAGTGGGTGCCTGCATTTCTGGAGCTCTTCAATGTTTCTTGTATGAGTTTCCCATTCACTACCAAACCACATATGCACACACAAATAAACACACACACAAACACACATGCACACACACACACACACACATTGGTCTAATGGATCACATTGGTCTAATGGCATTATCTCTCTTGTCTGTACTTAAAAATTCATCAGGCCATTAGCCAGGTTGCCATAATGCTGCTTGTAGTTGTCTAAAGGGTTAATTACCCCTTGTATCTGCTAAATCCAAGATTTAGACTCTTGAAGACCATAGTACTCATGTTAATGAGTAATGTATTATTTGGGGGATTAATGGTCTAAAGGTGGCATTTTGATTCAATTGTGGTGGATGATAAGCTTTAAGCTTAACCCAGAGCCCTGTTTTATGAATCCTGTAGTGACCCCATTAAGACCTACACAGGCTTATTAAAGTAAGTGATGTATTAAAACCACAGCGTGGACAGGCATACTTACACTATCACCCTGACAGTGATTATTCAAAATGAAAACATTTGCCCTTTCAGTGTGCCATTCTAGCTAAACATTATTTTCTTTTTTTGTGTTTATATTTTGTATTTTGCACCCATACTTATTATTTGTAGCTTATCAAGCAATTTTCCTTTAATACTGGAGCTCATTTAAAATGTAAAAACTCTAGTACTGAATGTAAACAAGTGTTTGATGTTCTCTGGCTTAGGTGAAATATCTTATTCACTAGGGTCTCATGCCAACCATTAATCCTCATACTTCCACACTAAAGCACTTTAGTGGAAGCCAACTTACATGTTTGGGATTTCATCTGGGTCAACTAATCCTGAGAGCCTTTTAGGTGCAGTTTTCTCTTTTGGTGTTCTTTAGATGCCAACCCATACGGGTATCCATTCATTAGGAGAAGAACTACGGTTAATGCAGGGCTTGAGTGGAAGAGGTGACATTTAACTGACCAATTTAACTCTCTAATATCTGGTGTTAGAGACAGGAGTTATGGTATGCGACTTAAAACCAACATGTGCTGCCTGACACAAACTACAAGGTTTAACATGCTGGACAGGTTATTTAAAAAAGGGAATTGGAAAAATACAGAAGTGACTGCTGAAAAGACAGTCACAATATTTATTACACATGTATTGTAAATATTTATTACATATTGAATTATTATCATTATTATTATTGGAGTGTATTATCTCAATGTGAATTTACCCTGGTTAAGCACAGTTTAAATAAGTATATATTTATAACAGTACAAACCTGATGAATTGCAGTTTTCTTAGCTTTCTTTCTCACTTGTCATGTGCAGTAAAATGGGTGGGTGCTTGTGCTTCAAGGTTTCATTTATTTGTGAATAAAAGAGCGTGAGAAAGTGTTTCAATCTCAAACTTTCTTTACTGATGTACAGTATCATACACGTATGAGAGGTGTACAGTACCATACATGTATGAGAGGTGTACAGTATCATACACGTATGAGAGGTGTACAGTACCATACATGTATGAGAGGTGTACAGTATCATACATGTATGAGAGGTGTACAGTATCATACACGTATGAAAGGTGTACA
>JAOYMR010000014.1:7904301-7929197 GCA_025802075.1 Tenebrosternarchus preto
AGAGAGAGAGAGAGAGAGAGAGAGTGAGAGAGAGAGAGAGAGAGAGAGAGAGAGAGAGAGAGAGAGGGAGAGAGAGAGAGAATTATGGTGACAAAGAGTCTTTGTCCATTTGTCCATTTTTTGCTTTATAATTTTCCTAAACCAATTTAATTACTTCTAATTAAATGTAATCCTTTACTGTATTTGTTTCTGCTTGAATAAGAACACATACAGGTACAAATACAGGTGCAGACACAGATCACGATCCAGCTGGCTGTGGTTTAGTGCTTGGCCCCTGGAGTGAAGATCTCAGGTCAGAGACGTCCTCCCTGTGCTGGTGTCCCATCTCAGATCAGAGACGTCCTCCCTGTGCTGGTGGCCTCGGGACACGGGCACATGGTGGGGCCAAATTTATTTTGATTCTCTCTTCGTTCCCAGGCAGCAGTGAATCTGGGGTGGTCAGGGCACATCCCACATCCCTGAAAAAGGGTGTGTTTATGGTTGCAGTGACATCACATGGTACGACTGCTGTCTTACAATGCTGTAATTTAGTTCTAGCTTACATAGCCACTAGAGTAAATGTCTAAATACGTATTTTCTACTGTAATGATGCAAAATGATATAATTAGAACTCCTCTTTGAATATAAAAGCCTGGTTATCTTGTGGATAATAAAAATTATATTATCGCCCTTGGTAAGTGATCAGTGTTAAAAAATACATCCAGTGCATAGAGTTCTGTAGATAGTCCACTGCAATTTGTGGATAGAGGGATGTGCACATTACAAATGCACATGCACATTTCTCTGTGTCTCCTGTCCAATTTGCTGCTGGTTCATGGAACATAACCTGTGTTTGCTGATTTCGACGGGAGCAGTTCTGTAATTGAGCTGGGGAATTCAATTTTACTTATGTCCAATTATCCACTAAATCTGCTGCCTCCTAAATGAGATTATTGCAATACAGTAAAGTCTCTCCCATTGGGTTCCATTAGCTTTGATTACTGCAAATTATTTACTTACAGCTTTGGTTTGTGTTATTGCACTGGCAGGCAGTGGTGAAGTCACTCGCTGTGCAGGACTAGTACACCCATGTGCTTCTGATCCAGCATCATGAAGTAAGAGTGCACTCACTCACACAGGCAGGCAGCCAGCAGTTAGCTCTCCATTTTGTGCCAGTAATTTCATACTTGTGTGAATTAACATTACATGGAGTGGCTCTGTGAAAAAAAGAGAAAATGCTCTGAATGGCAGCAGTGTGTTCTGGGTTAATGACCCAACCTGTCCAACTCTGTCCTCAGTGTGACCACCCTGTGGTGTCCTCTGCCTCGCTCTGTGAGCGCACCTCCACACTCTCGGCTTGGTGCCTCAGGCATCCTGTCATCACGTACACTCACAGGAATGAGAGCCCAAAGCACTCTGAAGCTCGAGGAAGAAGCCTGTCCTATTTATCTCTCTGTTCATGACACACACATGTCCAGTGGTAATTTCCAACATTTTGAAGAGGATGCAACTGATGGTGACAGGCTGGGGAGGCCATCATGCTTTTGTGTAGCACATCTCACTCTGCCTGTTGTGATCATTCTATGGCCTGGAGTTCTCTGTACTCTGTTCAGTTTGGCATTCTTGCACTTTAAATGAGATTACCTAACCCTAGCCCTACCTATAAGGAAATCCATCCATTTCAGAAATTCCTCCCCTTTTTTGGGGAGGGGATGTAGGGGTGAGGCTCTAACTCCTGCAAACTTTAAAGGGAGGGGGAAGCTCTGAAGTCTCATTTCATGACATTGTTCCACACCTAATTGTCAAATTCCTTCGTCTGTTTTTTTCCATGGATTGTCTCTCTCTGCTTCCTCATGCTTGCAGCTAAAAGAACGAGAGTCTAATTTCATTTCAGTTTGTCTTAGGACGACCCTTTGGATGTTTAATTCAATCCCATTTTCGTGTAATCAGGCGAAAGGCTTCCCCTGAGGTACAGCAAAGCTATGAGGACCAGCAGCTCACAATTTGCAAATGTAATTGGTCCACGTGTTTCTCTCCATCCCCCCCCCTCTCAATCGCTCTCCCTCCCTGTTTGTGTTCCACCACAGGCATTATTAACTAATATCATTTTTGAATGTTTTTCATCTATTTTATTTGTTCTTTTTTACATTGCACTTCTGTTCACATATCCAAACTCATCTCCCAGCCCTACAGAGAGATAGACAGAGAGAGAGAGAGAGAGAGAGAGAGAGAGAGAGAGAGAGAGAGTGAGAGAGAGAAAAGGGACAGGGAACATCATCCTGTGGTTTCCTCAAGGCAAGCCTGTTGTTATTGTAATATTCATTGTAATATTCATATTTCTCTGGATTTACAGCCGCTGGATATTGAGTACAAAATCCATTATCATTTGTATATTTTAATTATGCAAATGAGGCTGCTCAGCTGGCTGGCCGATCCTGCAGGGAAGCCTAACTTCATTTCGGGTGATTACAATTTATCCAGTCGAGTCACTTTAATTGTAACAAGCTAATTACCTTGTTTCATTTAGTTTTAACAATGCCAAAAGAAAAGCATATGGTGATAGCACATTCACTCACCAAGGACCCTAGAAAGCCAGGCACAATAACAAGAAAGGAATGAGGCAGAGGGAGAGAGTGAGAGTGAAAGAGAGAAAGAGAGAGAGGGAGAGTAAGAGCAATAGAGCTGTGGTTTTCTCTAAATTAGTTCTCTCTGTACATTTTTCACAAACGTTTAGATTCTTCCTGGTACAGCCCCTGGTGATGGATGTCTGTAAAGAACACGTCATTGTCTTTTACTGTTGCTTGAAGTTTTACCCCTACTGTATATGTTTCAGAATTCACGCACTTGACTGACAGGTGAAATACGTGTATGTTCTAGAAGGGCATGTGCTTGGAGCATGAGGCATAGATCTGTGAGGAGCAGAGAGTGTTCGTCTCCAGTGGAGATCAAATGAGATGGAGGCTTGTGGGACCCAGGCTCCCTGTGCTTCTCATACAGTCATACCACTCATCAGGCAATTACTGAAGATAAATGTGGCATGTTTGTGTATGTGTGTATGTATGTGTGTGTGCGTGTGTGTGTGTGTGTGTGTATGTATGTGTGTGTGTGTGAGTGTATGTATGTGTGTCTGTGTGAGTGTATGTATGTGTGTGTATGTATATGTGTGTGTGTGTGTGTGTGTGTGTGTGTGTGTGTGTGAGTGTGAGTGTGTGTGTGTGTGTGTGTGTGTGTGTGTGAGTGTGAGTGTGATCGAACAGTTGTAGGGACAAACACACAAACTAGAAATGCAACTTTTTGCATTAACCAAATGTTTAAAGAAAGAAAGAGAAAGGATTCATTTGTTTTGTTCATACTGTGTTCAGAACAGCAGGCTTTGCTCTCTTATTTGCATAGATTCACACGTGTAGACAGAAGTAGAGGAAGGGGTCCACTTTAAAAATAAATGTGCTGAGCTGACTGATACTGAACCACTGTTTAGTGCTGCTCCCAGGAGTGCTACTCTGTGCATCCTGACTAACATACATGCACTTTAGCTCACAGAAGTCTTTATTCATAAACAGGACCTTTTTGTTCATTTTAACATACTGTATATAAGCTTTTAAAAAGATTTATTTATAACTCTTTTTAAAATGGATGTGACGAGATGTGACATGATTTGTAACTGCAAAATTACTCTTGTAGATGAGCTGAGAAACATAATAGAACTAGAGAGTCCTGTGTCAGCAGGACACTGTGGCATTAACACATTTTAAAACATTTTAAACATTTTAAAACTTTTCACTTACTTACACTAGTTTAGTATATATGCAACATTGTGTGGCAGCAACTTTCCTACTGAAGTGGTTTACATAAATCAATGTCACTGTCCAAGGTTCTGAAATACTCACTACTGTGACTGCATTTTTTTCCATAGCATATATATTTCAATAAATTAATTTTATAAGACATTTCAACAGTTTTTATTACAAAGGTCTATGTTAACATTTCAGTGTTTAATGTTTTACATGTTTTAATGTCTGTAAAATATTCAAATGTTACCTTTCTATTCTAATGAAGTCTCTTATACTTACGGAATACTGATTTTTGCTGATGCTTTTGAAAATATGTATATTATAGTCTCCAAAGACCTGAAAGGTTAAAAAATGCTGTACTTTACTATTGAAGAATCCTGAATTTTCCATCTTGTACTCACTATGAACAAGGAATTAACAGTAATTGCACATACTTTCTGACCAATTAAAGTACACTACACCAGATTACCACATTAACATCTGGAACGGCACTAATGTGTTGCATGGTTTTTTTACAGTTAATGTTTAAACGTTTTTTTCTCCTTTTCTCTCCACCACACTTTCATTTGAAGTTAGAGTTCCATAATCCACATATTTAAATCTCTTGTCATGACTCCCAACTGTAGTAGCTGTGACAACATAAAGCAGATCCAAAAGCACTTAAGAAACGGAAGAAACAAAGCGTTTGTCAGTTTAGTTCTCAGAGTAAATAGGTTCTCAGTAAGCATGCATTCTAAGCTTAAATCACAAAGTGCACATATCTATGTTGTCTTTAAGGGAATTTTTTCATAAAACCAAATATATTGTTAACCTGTTCCTATGCTGCACATAGCTGTATGTTAAAATTTCTATTTGCATATTTATAATATACAATAATGAATGTATTTTTTGTTTATGATTATTTGCCATGTTTTCAGACATTCTTATATTTGGAGCAGAATTATCAACATGTCCTGTATCAAGTGTCCTTTGAAGTTGTGTTTCATGTTTCGTGTCTCTGCTTTATGCTGTAAATGTAATGGCTTGACTATAGCAACTTCCTTTCCATCTGTTCTTGTTAACACCACAGTTAATAAAGTGTTTTCAAAAACTGTCAAATCCTTTAAACCTTTTTTATTGCTCCTTTCATTTCAGTTCATCAAAATTTGTCAAACATTGTCTCAGCGAGGCAGTGCCTCTTAACCAGGGGTAATATTTGCAGGGTATTTGCACTCATGCCAGATCCTCCTAGTGAGTGTTTGGGAGTGTTAATGTCATAGGTGTAGGTTTGGAGGAGGACGGGAGGGACTCGTCCCCTTCAGAGTTTGGAGGGGGGCGGGAAGGACTCGTCCCCTTCAGAGTTTGGAGGGGGGCGGGAGGGACTCGTCCCCTTTAGAGTTTGGAGGGGGGCGGGAAGGACTCGTCCCCTTCAGAGTTTGGAGGGGGGCGGGAGGGACTCGTCCCCTTCAGAGTTTGCCCCCAGTCCATTAATTCCTATTCACAGCATCATATGTTGTGTTAGGTTGGGTGGTGTGAGCAATGTGTCCCTCACAGATGAAATGCCACTGATTTATGTAATCTCTCTGGTTTTACTACTTTCATCTTCCAATTTCTGAGGCTGTGTGTTCGATTGCTCTTAAGCAGATCAAAAACATTGATGTTTTTGTTGATTTAATGTATGTTGGTTGTTTATCTCATTCTCCACTAGTCATGTGTAATGCATTGTTTAAGCTCCTTAATAAAAAAGACAAACATGATGTATTATGTAACCATGCATAAAGAGCTTGGCTTTCGGATAATACAACCAACAAGCACCAGTGATCTTAATGCCATGATTATAAAGTTCATACATTTTATCCCCCAGCATTAACCTCTTGTTTTAAGTCCTAAACCTGCTCTCATACTATGATACTATTGGATAGCCATGCTGGAGTCACTATGTGGCACATATGATTCTGTTAGTAACAGTGTTTCTCTTGTCATGTAAGGCATTAGCTGGTATAACGTGTCCTGTTGTGGTGGGCCCTGTTGTGTTATGCAGGGTTTTCAGGTTTAAGCAGAGATTACTTAAGCAGAGATTTTCTTATTGGTATCATTGGTTATGCAACACATATAATTACAGTTGTTATTTAAAAAACAGAGTTTTGTGTGTTGTTGCCTTAAAAATAATGATGTGTGTTAATTAGTTTTGTTTGTGTGCGTTTGCCCTGTGGTGTCTCCCAGGTAAAACATTTCACTCAAGTGTCTCCGCATTTAATGATTGCCTTAAATTGTTTTGGTTGTTTTGGTGAAAATTATCTCACAAACAGCTCTCCTCTGCCCTCATTACAGAGGCTTAATTATATATGTGAGTAAAATATGGCCCTCAACACATACTGTTATTACATTTTGACAAGTTTCTTTCTTGAAAAATTATACATTGCATAATTAGGTTAGATTATATTATCACATGGACACTTTTATTTCTGTTAAATGTTGATGATGAATTTTATGTCTTACTCACTTTCTAGAACACTGAACATCTCTGAGATAAACCAGCGAAAGTAGATGACGAATCAGATGAGACCCTGAGACATCAAACCTTGTGAGACAGCTCACACTTCCTCTGAAAACATGCCTATATTTTTTAGACCATATATAAGTAGTAAACAGTTTAATCCCCATATTTACTACTGTATGTTTCTGGGGATTAGAGGTCAGATTAGGAGAGCATTTAATTAATGCTCATCTATGGGTGCAGCAGAGGGCTATGCATATAATATGGCTCCAACAAGCAATCTTCTCTGGACGGTGACACCTAGGTTTACATAGTAAGATTACTAAATACTAATAGATAGTAAGATTACCACTTACTAATAGATTTGCTCATTAGACTCATTAAACATATATATATATGGTAGCTACAATCCTATTATTCCATATTCTGGAATGTTTTTCATAATTTCAGGTACTGTATAAATGAATTAAACGATAAAATTAGAGGGCTCATAAATGGATAATGCACTTCCTGTCTTCAGAAGAGGACCACTGAAGGCCTACACCATGCAAACAATGGTGATTAAGCAATGGATTAAAACTCCTCATGAATAATGAAGAGCTTTTTTTCCCTGCTTCCTGTCCTCTTCTTCTAATAGCCACATTAAAAGCTGTTTACAAGTCGGTGGTGAGAGGAACTAAGAGAGCCCTTAATGAGCCACAGAGAGGGAGGGGGAGGGGAGAGGAGAGGAGGAGCTGGAGTTCTCTCCTCAGCTTCATTATGTACATTTATGGCAAGGATTAGAATTTTTCCCACCTTCCTGGTGCAATTCTGATGCCACGTGTCTAAGAAAGGAAGGAAGGAAGGAAGGAAGGAAGGAAGAAAGAAAGAAAGAAAGAAAGAAAGAAAGAAAGAAAGAAAGAAAAGGAAAGGAGTAAGTGAGAAAGAGAGAGATATCTCAGTTGCATGTTTAATGCCAGTATAGAGAGAGATGCCAACTAATCAATTATGCTCTTGAAGGAGGTTCTTGAAGGCAGCCAGTACTGTCCGAGCTGCTAGAAAGTGCCTAATTAGGAAGGTTGTAAAGGGCCTGGCTCCAGACCTGCATAGTAATTAAGGAAGTGGAAGTTAGAAGAGCTTTGCTTAACTGTGATCCTCACTCACCCAGTGCAATGCGTATGACCCTTGAATTCTTTATACATGAAGCTTCTCGTGTTACCAAAGAGTCTTCAGTATTGGGATCAATATTCTACCTTATGCACTTGTCTGGTAGCTCATTTGCTTAACCCAAAAAGTGCTATAAACTTTTTGATTTACATGCCACTCTACTTATAGTGTCAAAGCTCCCTGTGTCTGAACAAACTTATAAATTTCAGTCCATAGTGTTACCAAGCAGTTCATTCACTGGCCAGAGGAAATTCCATTTCCACTCCAGTTCAATTCCAAATACTCAATTTCATAATCAAATACAAACTATACCAAACTTCGGTGTTTTAAAAAAAACTGTGTTTTATGTTGAAGACGTCAATGACTGAAGTTCTCGTTCAGTCAGCTGTCAACTGTAACATTTGAAAGCTGATTAAGAAGATTCCAGGTGCTCTGCTGGTCATCAACATCTGGTCATAAATTTTCAGTTGCACAAAACTACATGTCATCTGCCATCTGTAAGTTGCTGTGTGATGATTGATTATTTGTAGCGGTGGTTCCGTTGCTCTGGTTATTTTGCTGATTTGTCCGTTGATACCTTATGACTGAACAAACCACACATAAGCTTTGCATTGCATAAGCCATGGATTCAATAAGGTCCTGTGCAAAAGTTCAACATGAAAAAAGTCAGTGCAACATAAAAAACTGCAACATGACTTCAAATGCTTGAGGATAGTACAAAACCTGAAACTTGAACCATGATGGCTGTAGTGCTCTGAATGAGTGGGAAAAAAGAACATGTCCTGACATTTGACATGCATTTGTGTCATTTTGAGGCACATGGATCCGAGTGTCCCATTTATAGACTGTAATGCCCATATATATGAGATCCAGTCTATAACCCTATATTTTCAACCCTGTAATGTAAGATGACACCAACTTAAATGATCTTATGATTACGGTGGAAGGAGAAGGATGGAGCTTAAGTGGAAATGTTGATGTCTTGTACTGTACTGGTACAGGAGAAGGCTGTTAGAAGCCTGTGGTGAAAGGACACCAGCTTAACTCTAATGTACGTTAAAAACATTAATTATGTACATAATGTCAAAAAAACATACATAATTGTTCCTCCTTAGAAATCTATATGTTTCAGCTTGCTCCAGGCAACACTGATGCAGAGGAAAGTCCTTAATATATTTTGACTTTAATCAGAATTTGAGGAAGAATTTTGAATGGTATCTTGCTTAGTTTGCAGGCCTTCTAGTTGTTTTCCAAAATGTCACTTCAGAAGGGTTTCTGGAAGTTTCTGGAAGCTTCTGGAGTTCCAGAAGTAAACCAGTCCCACTCTCTTTATAAGAAATGTTCTTCATCAAGCTCTTCTGGAAAGGATTTGCATATTGCAGCATGTTTCTAAAAACCATTTGCTCTTACTTTTGTAATCAGATTATCTGTGGTATTTTGTTTTAGGGTCTTCACTTTTATTCTTTTACATGTTGTTTATGTCTAAGTTGTTCATTTGGGTGCACGTTTTTTTATTTCTTTTGTGGATACATTATTTCGTATCCACAGTACACACGTTATGCTCTAAACACGTAATGGTGTTCTTTTTAAACTTGCAAGAAAATTCCAAAGTCGACTCACTCCGTATGTTTTTTTAGTTATATAAACATAGTCTATATGTCCTCTGTTTAACAGTTGGCTAGCTGAGTGTAACATTAAAAGTTTATTTACAGTTTTTATCTAAACAAATGATAATACCATTTTAAAGAAAGTTAATACTGTTCACGTTTTTAAATGTAATTTAAAGTTTGTTCATCCTTCTAAAACGAACATTCATTAAAGAAAGGATACTAAAAAAATATTTCTTTACCATCATATCAAAGATATACAAAATAAAGTTATAATCAGCAAAAAGTGGCGACATTTGAACGAATAGTGTATAACAACTTATGCCTAAAGAAAATTCAGTGCCATCGGTCTGTAAACTGTTTCAAATTTCCCTCAGAAGTTTAAGGTAGGAAAGATGAAAAGTGATTTGCCATTATCCATTTTATTATCCAGTAAAAAGCCCGCCCGCGATGCGAAGATCCTTACGATTTGCTCACGTTCGGTCCTCGGGATGGGAAGTGATAGCATTGGCTGAAATGAGCGTATTTTTTCAGTCTTATCCCCATTGTAGTCTACGAGCGCATGCGGAGTTCTATTTGGTATGGCTTCATGCCTCATCCGCTTGACTCAACAGTCCAAAGAAGCGCGAGGCTATACCACAGTCATTTTGCCGGTATCAATCACTACTCGAGGTAGGTTAGTGGTGCATTTGAAAAGCTCAGGGAGGAATACCCCCTGTCTGTGAAACAGAAGCGCGACAGAACACCGTGTGGAGGAGTGGGGCAGTGGGCAGCACGTCTGCGCTGACAGTTCTCCGCAAGTGCAATGCACGTCGCTTTTACATGGTAGATAAGGTAAGATGTTTCTGATAACGTGTGTAGTGCTTCACTCGTGAAAAAGTTTTTTGTAGGCTTCTCAAACAATACTTTGCAATCAAGGTTCAACAAGATTCAAGTGCTTCTACACACGCGATGATCTTACGAGGTTTAGCCGAATCAATGCGCTGTTCAACGTATGGTTTGTAATTTTTGTTCATTTCACTGCTTCTGTTGATTAACAACAGAGCATGTTTGCTATGCAAGCAGAAGACTTTCCAGTACAGGGATCAGCGTTAAAAAATCGCATTTATGAATGACGTTTTCTGAGTTCTCTCATTTATGAATGACGTTTTTATCTCATTTTATATCTGTTAAAGGTACTGCTCGCAGTCGTTTCGTGAAGGTACTATGAGAGTTCAGATAAAGTTATAGCCTTTATAAAAGATAAAAAGGTTTGCGCCGCTAGCAAAGTGTAATTTTACTGTTAATAAAAATAATTAACAAATAGTTCTGTACTTTAGTCTTGTTGAGTTGTTCAGACTTTTTAAATGTAACATTTTAATTATTTGAAGTAATAAGGAAAACTTTATTCATATGTTATGTGTTATGTGCTTAATTTATTCGCGCTTTAACATTACATGCTGGTAGAAGAGTAGATGTTTTAAACATAAATTGCATTTTGCGACCAGTGAAACAGGCCTACGTCACCCTGAGACCCCAGAAATAGCACAGAATATTTCATCTGTTAATGTTTTATGACGGAAAAGAGTTTTTTTTTAATTATTTGGAAATGTCCGTTCATCTTTTCAGAATTCGTCTGTTGCTGCAGCTTGACTGGACTGCAGAGCAAATTTTAAAACACTTTAGAATACCTGCTGTTAAGGTATGTAAATGTTACTTTTTAAGTTAAACTTTTAAAACTTTACTCCTATTTGAAGCAAGTATTTAAATTGCCCACGGCCATTCATTACCAGACTGCAAAACAATTGAGCAGTCCAATCCCTAAGGTCCATTTTCTCGCATTTTCCGTTTACTGTACATTTTCTGTGGTTGGTTAAAAATGTATGAAAATGAGTTTTTATAAGCACATCACGTTTTTTATTCAGAGTACTTTTATACCAGTTGTTTACAACAATGGATATAATGCTGTTAACAATGGATATGCACACTGTTTGTTAGCCTAAAATATCCTGATATGAAACAATTTAAGGCTATGAAGGTGGTACTTCTGGACTTCCAGTCCTAAAGCTTGGAAGATCAATAGTCCAAATGCACGTGATGGCCTATATGACTGCTTTTGGACATTAAATGAAAAGCAACATGTTAAACATTAACAAAAAGATTTGCGTCATGTTGAACAAAATATGATGTTTTCCAGGGCGCAATGACTTAACCAAAAAAAGTGAAATGATTTTAATTGGAATAAATCAGATCTTCATTATTATTCAATTGAGGATGCTCAGCAGAATAAATTCTTTCTCTATCGTATAGTTTATGTTGTTGAAAACACTAAGGGCGGTCAGTCCGGTGACGTCAGAGCGATCGAGTCGAAGCAGGAAAACACTGCATCTCTGTTACTGTCTGCAATTAATCAGGAATAATTTTAATAGAAAATAACCGTAAATACTTTTTAATGGATAGGGTATGAAATTGAATATTTAAATTATATTACGTCATAAATCTGATAAAGAGATAGAAATAGCCTGGTTTGATCATTTTCTGAGAATCCCGCAGTATTAAACAAGAACTAGTGCGATCTACAGAAGTGTGTTTATTTAAAGAAAGCGCCGGCCCATTTCTGGTCACGAATATCCTCGTCAGTTTAGGTCACATATAAACTGGAAAAAAACTGATTTTTCTCTTTGTAAATCTGTTTTGAAAAGTTGAATTTATAAGGAGACATTAGCCTAAGAAATGGCCCTGTGTAGAAATATGATGTGTTTCATTTGTTTAAAAATGAGACTAATTTGCTCCAGGCATGTTTGATTTGTTGACTGATTTGGTGTGTAATGTCTTACTCTTGTAGCTATTAATTTCTGTAGTATCTCTCCTCATACATTGACCCCTATAGGTCACGTAAGCAATTCTTTTTAAGCGCATGATTAATTTCACAGTAGGGTTTCCGCACACATAGATGACGTTCAATGCATCAAGGAAGCTCATAATTTATTGATACCTAAATTTTTAGGCAGGTTACTGTTCACCATGATCAGCATAGTGTAACTTCTGTTGCTGTTTGATAGCTGCTGTATTCCAGCAGTCTAGGGTTGATTTATGTACACCAACAGAAGACCATTTGGATGCTATAGTTGAGCAAAGAATCAGTAACCTATGTGGGGAGAATGTAGCCAGCTATTTAGCACATCATTTATTTATTTTTCAGATATTTGTTCTAAACCCACTTACACAGCATGCAAATGTATAACTCTATGTCCAGATATTAAAAATAATTTAGATTTTAGGTCACGAATTGACGTGTCTTATCCCAGGGATCGCGTGTCTCGGAGGTGCTTTGCGGACTCCGTCTCCGCTGCGCAGTGAAGCCTGCTCCGTGCCGCGGTTGAGACGGAGACAAAGGCAAAGAGGATGGGATCTAAATTAGTTTTAGAACCCAGCAGATGGGGCCCCATCCGCGCTGTCAATATAGGCCGTCGCTCCAAAAATAGTTAACCTCTAATATTCTATTAATCACTGAGAAAATACCCGAAAATAACAACGACAATGTTCTTGTTATCAGGGTTGTCAAAGTTACCCTTAAACTTAGCAACATTTGTACTGATTAGCGTTTAATTTAAACAAATTTAAGAGAGAGCGATATTTATGAGTTTGTCACTGCAAGGCATTTTGGACCAAACATAATTTTTAATAATTTCTTAAATAAATCAATAGCCTAGCAGACTATATTATAGGGTAATATTATTGATGAATTGGTTTGAGACGAAAGATGTCGTCTGTTTCAAATGATCACTTAGCCTTTTGCTCTTGATTGTGGTCGATCGGGGGTGTTGCCATTTGCTCTCAAACTGATGAAAAATGACAGCTCTGTATTTGTCCACTGTCCATTTTCTGTCTTTTTCCTTAACGGGGTCCCTGATTAATAAGTATACGCTATTAATTAATAAATATACACTATTAATTTGCTGTATCCTCCATCACGTTTAGGTATACAGTTTGGGTGAAACGAATCAGAATGTATTATTATTATTATTATTATTATTATTATTGATAATAATAATAATAATAATAATAATAATAATAATAATAATAATAATAATAATAATAATAATAATAACGATGGCTGATTAGACATTATAGGCTAATTATAGTCTTGAGGCTAGTAAGTTGTAATTATACTTATAGCACAGTATGTAGGCTAGCTGTGTGCCTCTCACAGACCAGACATAACACAAAGTGATGGTCTAGAAGAAGAAAAACAATGCATTCAGTTCTTTAAAGTACAGATATATACAGTTAATACGCCACTCTTTGTAAAAAATATTTGAGCCATGTGTTTTTAGTCACAATCACAGTCATGCTGTTTCTCACAAGTGATTTGCGAAATAGGGGCCCGGAATAGTCAGAAATGCCAGCAGGCCTATCTGATTTCGCAGTGACTAAATGAGCTAGCTTCTTGCAAGCACATAATTACTGACAAGTAAAACGAACGCAGAGCGGTGCTTATCACTGTTGTCAGTTTTTGGCCATAGGCTAAATATTAGTTTATCATACAATAATGCTGTAGCATAAAACTTATCAGCAGGAACCCGCGCATGTCTATTTTAAAATATGCATTGAATGCATATGTAACATAGCTAACATAAAATATAACGACCGTTTTGCTCCACATGTTAAACAAACACTACACATGGCCCGCGTCGATAGGTGTTTCTCCTCATTCAGATTTCAGCTACACAAGCTCCGAATAGCCTGGGGCACGGCTCGTGCCTTAGCCTCTCTTTAGCGTGTTGAGTGGCAGTTAGTGAAACGTCATTGGCTCCTCGCGCAAAGTCTTTTGAGCCGCGAAGGCAGAAGAGGGGCAGAGCTGCGCCAATCAACTCAGATCCAGCGACGCTGGCGCGACGTCTTTTAGAGGGAATAACCCAACTAGTGATGCGCAGTCATTCGCTCATTCGCTCGTGTTAAGGCGACCTAAAAAGGGACTTGTCGTCACTTTTTTATTGTAATGTTTGTTTAATTTCGTCTTATTTAGGCCTACCCTTATTTGTGAAGGGAATACCGACATGCTTTACATTTTGTAGCGCTTGGATATCTCCGACAGAACGCGGAGGTGAGGTGCGGAAGCTAAAACTTTATTTTAACAAAACGTATTGATGTAGATTTGTGTCTATTATCTTGCGCTCTGTTGCGTTGTGAAATTGTAGACCTTTTTGTTTAAGCTGTAATCATAGCCTACTACTACTACCACTACTGCGGCTACTACTAATACAACAATAACAACAACAACAACAACAACAACAACAACAACAATAATAATAATAATAATAATAATAATAATAATAATAATAATAATAATAATAATAATAAAAAATGATGATGATGATTATTATTGTTGTTGTTGTTATATGCCAACTAGAGCACAATTAAGCATGACATCAGACAGAACCCAGAGCTGTAAGATTCTTCACAGAATGTAGCCTTGATCCTGGGTCGGCAAATCTGTCACTGTCAGGTTTTGTTTTGAGGCGATCGAGACCGAGTTTAGTATATGGCTCAGAGTTGATGTCTGAAAAATGGCGCATTGCTAGTTCCGTTAGTTAGCCTATTCCACGCCTATCTTTAACAACATATAGGCGTTAATATTTTATTACAATGATACGTACGAGTATAAAACATATATTTCAATTACATTTTTAGCCTTAATATAAATATAATCCAATGCAAATAAAGAGTGAAAGTTTAGAACGCTTGGTTGTTTTTCAAAGCAATTTACATATGCTCATGACTTCTGTAAATTTACTTTCACAGTTCTTGCTAGAGAAAGCTCTATGTAGCCAACAAGGATGTGAATAAACAGTCTACATTTCTAGTCTAAAAAAAAGTTATATTTCTAATGGGATTAAGATTTTGATAATAAAAATTTGTACAAATGTCCCAATACTTTTTATTCCTTTCACTGTTAAATAGACCTGTTCGAATGTATACTTATAACGACTGATTATATGGCAATTTAATAATTTGATTAATTAAATATAATTACATATTTAAATATATTTAATTATATAACAATTACACAAATAATATTACATTCACAAATTATAATGCATACTTTAAATTCTTGCAATGCTTCCAATTATAATTTAAATATTTTCCTATTTTTTATTCACAGTTACAACCAGTTTCTTATTTAAGGTCTACACGGGATGGACAAGAGTCTACTTCCTGGACCCAACGATATAGTCATGACTTCTCCACCCAGCTCGTTTCAGCAAGAACCTCTCACCCCACCCAGATCCTCCTTGAAGCCCAATCAGGTGGGTCAGGTCATACTATATGGAGTGCCCATTGTCTCCTTGGTCATCGACCACCAGGAACGCCTGTGCCTGGCTCAGATCTCTAACACCTTGCTGAAGAACTACAGCTACAACGAAATCCACAACCGGCGGGTGGCGCTGGGCATCACCTGCGTGCAGTGCACACCAGTGCAGCTGGAGATCCTGCGGCGGGCGGGCGCCATGCCCATCTCCTCCCGCCGTTGCGGCATGATCACCAAGCGAGAGGCGGAGCGTCTGTGCAAGTCGTTCCTGGGCGAGAACTCTCCCCCCAAGCTACCCGACAACTTTGCGTTCGACGTGACGCATGAGTGTGCGTGGGGCTGCCGGGGCAGCTTCATCCCCGCTCGCTACAACAGCTCCCGGGCCAAGTGCATCAAGTGCTCCTACTGCAACATGTACTTCTCACCCAACAAGTTCATCTTCCACTCGCACCGCATGCCAGAGGCCAAGTACACGCAGCCCGACGCAGCCAACTTCAACTCCTGGCGCCGTCACCTCAAGCTGACGGACAAGTCGCCTGCGGAAGACCTGATGTTCGCTTGGGAGGACGTGAAAGCCATGTTTAATGGGGGCAGCCGTAAGAGGGCGCTGCCCTCCTCCCACTGTCCGCCCATGGACTCGGTGAAGGCCGTCGGCTCCGTGCTGCCGCACATGATCTCCTCGGACCTGGGCCAGAAGCGCGGGAGGTATGAGGAGGAGGAGGAGCTGGACGCCGGCAGCCTCTCACCACGCAAGAATCCGCGCAGCTACCCGGTCATTCCCGTGCCAAGCAAGGGCTTCGGCATGCTGCAGAAGTTCCCGCCCACCTCGCTGTTCCCGGGCCCTTATCCCTTCCCGGCCTTCGGCCTGTGCCAGCAGAAGAAGGATGATGGCGAGGCGCCTGGCGGGCAGAAAAGTACCAGCCTGTCGGGTCTGCTATGGCCCGGGCGCAAGGACACGTTTTACCCGCCTTTCTGCATGTGGTGGCCCCCGAGGGCAGCGGGCGGCATCCCGGTGCCCACGTACCTGCAGCCTCAGCCCAACGCCCTGTCTTCACTCGCAGAGACACCGTCCCTACGGCAGGCCTTCCTGGACCTGTCCGAGCAGGGCGAGGCAGGCGCCGGCATGGGCGCCAACCCCAGGGCGGGCCTCTTCGAGGGCGAGTGCCCGCCCACGGGCCCTGATCTGCGGCCTGCCCCCGAGGGCTGGCTCAAGCTGCTGGACACGCCCGCCCTGCAGGCGCGCAAGGCCAGCTACCACTCCGCCTTCCGCCCGGTGGTGAAGGACACCGAGAGCATCGCCAAGCTGCACGGCGGCGTGGACGACTTCACCGCCGACAGGCACCCCTCGCCCGGCACCAGCTGCAGCTACCAGAGCGAGAGCGGCGAGAGCGACGAGGAGCAGGAGGTGGACGTAGAGACCAAGCAGGACGAGGACCACGAGAGCTTCGGCGCTCGCGCCCCGCTGACCCCCCAGCCGTGTGGCCTGCACTTGCGCGGGCTCAACAACAGCGAGGCTGACGATCGGGATAAAGACTCTGCCCCCTTCTCTACCATCCCCTCTGAAAGCAGAGCGGAAGACAAGTCCCGGCTGGCCGTCAGCCCGCCCGCCTCCCTCAACGTCCCCAGCCCTGTTCACCCCCCGCTGGAGGACACCGCCGTGTACAAAAACGTAAATATTCCCCACAGGCCCTTAAACTAATTATTATTTAAATGCAGGCCACAGACTGGCGGGATCTGCATGCGTAACGAGATTGATAGTGCCGTGCTCCCTCCAGAAATGAAATATTCAGAGTGCTCTGATCCCTCCTAATAAGCCCAGGCGTGTTTTGTTTAATGGCGACATTATGTTTGCTCTCCTTTTGTCACTCCTGTCTATTAGCCCTCTCAGTCTTTAACCTGCCGACACTACATTAACCGAGGGAGATGGCAGAGTCCCTCGCAGCTGTAGAGAAGAGAATAGAGGGGGGCTGCTTAGTAATGCAGCAGCGAACAGAACACACACGTGCACGCACACACACACACGCACGTCCATACACATGCACATACACTCAGAGGGACAATGTACGCAGCCCAATTAATGCCTCAGTTGTTAAACAATCTGGCTTATCAGGCAAAGACGTTTAAACAAAGTGTATGTGACGACACTGTCACCCTCAAGGCCAGCTGTGTGTGTGCTTTCGGCTGGCTGATAGATGTTCATAGTGTGGTACGTGCAGCTTTTAGCCTGGAGACATGAATCAGGTCTAATCTATGGTGCTTTGCGTTTGCAGTCACACAAGGGCAGAGAGGATGGACTCCCTGCATATGCAACCAAAGACAAATCAGCACGTGCAGGTGAGTGTCGTCCCAACACAGCACATCCAACAACAGCTAATAATGGCTTCATGCCTTAAGATGTACATGACAGAATCAATTAAGATGTTGTTTGAATAAACACTGAGGGCTGGATTAAGCTGTGTGTGGAACAGACGTACATCACCAATGAGGACACAGAATTAAGAAAACTGACATTAAGTATATACATCCTGGAGTGTGTGGGACAGACGTCCTGGAGTGTGTGCTCATTTTTGTGCGCAGTCTGTGTGTAGTTTGCACATTTGTGGCATTAACACCTTTCTGTGCTCTTACAGAAGAAAACAAAGAACAGAACAGTTTCTTTATCTCAGAGACAGAATCATCAGCGCCAGAATACTGGAGGGAGAGCACAGGTAATACCTTTATCACTGTGGTTTCAGGTTAAATAAGTAAACAAACAAACAAATACATAAACAAATAAATAAAACATCTGGCATTTACAGCAAGGAAACCAGGAAATAATTTGTACAGCACAGCTAGGGTATTTCTACATGGATAGTAGGATTAGAATAAATATAAAAGATAGAATATATATAATGGAATATATATTCAACTACAGCCACACTCTTAAAATGGAGCAGTTCTCTCCACAATGTCATTGGGAAAATGTGTTCAGTGGGGAGCCATAACAGTTCAAGAAGACAATCAGCTCTATGGAGGGAAGGTGACAATCACCATTTGAACAATATCAAATGGATATAATTGCCTTTTGCCTGGCAAAATCTTCCATTACAAAGATCATAGCTTATTGCCTCTTATCTGTCAGGGAGACATTAAAAGTGTTTTATGACATCTATGCCAACATTTATATTATCGAGCCGATAATGATCTCCTCACATAATGTATAATATGTTTGAAAAAAATTACATGAAACAAATTAAATGAAACCACCTTTGCCTGATTGCTAAATGTCTCCAAGGGACTAGTGGGGAACGTGATTAGAAGTTCTGATTTCCGAGTCTAAAGGCAGTGTCTTAAAGAGAGCTCTGTTTCTTGGGAGAAAAAAAAATAATCTAATTTTCCATTTATGTAATGCAAACTGCCTTGGCTTTGACTATTCACGGTTAATTGACTGTCAAACGAGGTTGTTATCCTCAGGCAGTGTCTGCAAATTTGCTTGTCAAATGAGACAGAGAGAGGAGGAGAGTGAGAACAAGCCCGCTTTCCAAATGAGGAAGGCGTTGTAAGACTTAAGGAGGCAAGACATTTGTGTGTGTGTGTGTGTGTGTGTGAGAGAGAGAGAGAGAGAGGGAGAGAGAGAGAGAGAGAGAGAGAGAGAGAGAGAGAGAGAGGAAGGGATTATATATACAAATGTGCTGGACTGCTTCATTTAAGGCATCTGATTTGCAACACAGCACACGGAAAGCAGATACCCCCACATTGCCAATGATACTACATAGGTGCAATATGCTTAATATGGCAACTCCTGGGGACATGCAAGTTATAATAATTTCAGTGGAATAACAACAATAAAATCAATAACATGAAGAACCTTATCTTCAGAACAACTCCTCACCTTAAATGAAATTGCTTTTGTTTTCAAATGTAAAGTCAGATGAATGCTGGTGCATGTTAGGTACATTGATAAGCATGAGGTTTTGATTAGAAATTTATAATAATGAAATAGCTATACTTTTAACTGAACTGAGCCAAGAAAGGGTCATCTAAAAATATAAATACTGATATCAGATTTACTTGTTTTTCACCAATTTAATAATAGCTTAATTACTTTGATTATAATGGTAATACTTGTTAGTGTGCTCATTTTATTTGAAGAACTATGTGATTACATTATTTCTAGTTACTTTTGGAATATTTTGACTACTGCAAAGAAATATTGTGACTGCGGCGCATAATTCCTACCATACACTGTACCTGCACATTTATCTCGTTATTCGACTGACACCTACTGGTAATTTGTTAAATTGCATTATATTAAATATTTTTCCATTAGTAAAGAATTCAAATGAGAAATGTAAACGTGACGTTTAATAAATTACAAATTTTGAAATTTGTAACAATAATGTAAATGATGTTTTTCTGCAGCAGATCAGAATCAAGAAACACATTCCCCTGCCTCACTTAAGAAGGATGTTGAAAACATGGAGAAAGGTGAGGTCAAGAAAATAATCTCAAAACAGAGTTTCTGATTTTATAATCTCAAAACAGAGTTTCTGATTTTATAATCTCAAAACAGAGTTTCTGATTTGACCCCACCCAAGGTTTTCTCTAACATTAGCGGTGTGATCCGGACGTTACATACTGTGGTTTTAATACATGTGGATTTTCTTTTAGAGGAGCTCCAAAAAGTCCTCCTTGAGCAGATAGATTTACGGAGACGACTGGAGCAGGAGTTCCACGCTCTCAAAGGCAGCTCACCATTCCCCGTGTTCCGTAAGTTTCCTCATTCACGTTGGAAAAGTGGCCTCCGTGTACTTCTCTGTACTCAGTAAACAAAAATTTATAAAAGCTAATTTTACAAGCTGCCACTTTAACAAGAAACACTTTTGTTAATAGGAACAGGATGAGCAACATAATGAAACAATAACAGTCTGTGTGAGAAAAGGAGATTCATTTTTATCTTGTCTAACAGTGCCTCATTTTCACAAAACCATTTTCTCCTTTAGACAACTTTCAGGACCAAATGAAAAGGGAACTGGCATACAGAGAGGAAATGGTCCAACAGCTACAAATGGTGAGGATTCTTCTCTTATTAACATCTACAGTGAAATCACCCCTACAATTACATCACCTGTGGGTCAAACGAGTAGTCAGTTATTGCTCAGAAAATTAATTCAATGGTGCCTTAAAAACATATTAGCCAGTGAAGAGAAAATTCAAACAGGAAAACCCTGCATGCTGCTGTCTGTGACTGCTTCATAAGACTAAATTACTCAATTTTGCACCTGAGTAGAAAAGTTCAGTTAATGGTAGTAGAACATGTTTGTTAGCTTAGTCATTTGGGCATTTTCAGTAAAGCCAATATAACTACTGAAAGAAATACAATGTATAAAGAAGACACTTGGGATTTGGTGATCTTCCTCCTGAGTGTGATATTCATGGCTGTTGTAAAGACTGTACCTGAACATCAGATGAGGTTGTAGAACGTTTGAACACTCACTCATTCACATACATTTGTTTTTAGATTCCCTATGCAAACATTATCAGGAAAGAAAAAATTAGCACACACCTAAACAAAAGCTAAATGGTAAGTATAGCTATTTGTTATTTTTGTGGACTATATGGGTAATGGTTGTAACGTGATGTGGGGGTTGTTGTATTGATTTGTGTTGTTGTATGTAATGTTATCCCTTATCTCATGTCCTGTGTGTTCTTTAATAAACTCCAACACTTAAGTACTTTAGTAACTGATATTTTTTATTCTATGTTTTCAGTTTTGGCTAGTACTAAATTACAAATGGGACTGTGACAGGCTGCTTTCCACCTCGTGTAAACACACTGAAATGACCTGGATAATTCATGATGACTCTAACAATACGCCAAATGCAGCTGTCAGTTTTCAGACGATGCTCCCTCATCATGCTCACATGCTGATGATCTGAAGATTCTGAACTCTGTACGTTTTCCTGGCCTTTGACAAACCAAAATGCATATTTACACTGCAAGAAGCCTGACTTCTGCTCTAGTGCTACATCACATATCTTTCATCAGACACTTCCTGTACAGTGAGCTCATTTTGTGTATTCTTTTATGTAATTATTTATTTATTTATTCATTAATTTATTTATTTGTAAAACCTGAAAAATGTATAAATATACTGGCTACAGAAACACAATACATATACAAGAATGATGTCTGGGGAAAACACACAGAACATTTGCTCTTTACTGAAGCTTATGCCTAAGGGCAATTGCACAAGCAAGCAATCTTGTTTAGGCTGCTTGCTTGTTTACATACATCATTAACATAAAATTAAGAATGTTATTATTATTAATGCAAATGTATTTAAATATGTTCTTGTAGTTTCTCTACTATTTATGTGGATAATAAAAGTCTATAACATGAAAAAAATCAATGATGTATTTCTTGATTTTTCATTTATATTAGAATTACAATATATAATAATATCTGATGTTGGCCCACATTATATCTTAAATCACATATGTGATTTCATCGCAATGTAAAGTATTCTAGAAATCATGTAGGTTTCAATGACTAACACATTTACACATGTAAATTCATTATTCACCAAAAAATAAACCACGTAATGTTGGAACGCCAGAATGGCAGGAAAAAACAACAAAAGACGTCTTAGTAAGATAAACAGAAACGTGTCGAGGATGTGACCTGCTTTGTGAAGCTTTTTTTCTTTTCGTAAACGTAGACGTCTGTGGACATACTATTTCGTAGTTACGTGAAACGTCATTACGGCGGAATAGAAGTGCCAACATGGCGTTTACCTTGTATTCACTGATTCAAACTGCAATCTTGTTTACAAATGCGATTGCTGTGCTGCACGAGGAAAGATTTCTTAGTAAAAGTAAGTATTCTGTCATATATGTGTCGATGAATTCGGTTTATATATATTTTTTTCGTGAGAGAGAAACTGATTAGAAAACCACTGATTACACTACACTGATCCGGCTACCAACCTGTGAGCGAACGAGCAAAGTATATTTTGCCTTGTGATAACTGAACGTGATTCTAACCTGATTAGTCCATGTATGATTTTTTGTCAGGGGCTACATATCGTGTCCACATGGTTAACGTACAAAATGTATGATATGGGATGGTAGGTATCTATCGAACCCTACCTGACTTTAGTTATGTTTCAATATCTAGGTCGGTTAGCTAGCTAGCTGTCTAGCTATATAGACATCTCTAGCTAATTAACTATGTGCAAATGACCATGGATAACGTTAGTTGACGATTGTCTGTTGTGTAACGGCTTTTGTCCGTGAGATGTGATTGTTAGTAGGGGACTGCATGTCCATTAATGCTGTAAACATTCCGGTAACATATAAACATTTAGGTAGCGTTACAGTACCGACGTAAACGTATTTAGGGTAACGTGGCCTATAGTTTAAGATAATTAATTATGCACATTTCAGGGTTTTGTGTATCAGCTTGGCAGCAGTTATTTAAGACTTTATAGATCATGGGCTATTTTGTAAAATGTGGTTATCTGCTGTTTGTCGTTGAAGAGTGTGTCGTATATATCTAATTCCAGTTGGTTGGGGAGCAGACCAGGGCATTGGTGGTTTTGGAGATGAACCAGGAATTAAAGCGCAACTTCTAAACCTCATCCGATCAGTCAGGACAGTCATGAGGGGTACGTGGTTTTCATTTAACTGCTCAGTTTATTTGAGCATCATTTAGCCATCGTCTTGTTTTAACTAAAGTCGATCTGTTCCTGTCCACAGTGCCTTTGATAATAGTAAATGCAGTGTGCATCGTGTTGCTGTTGCTGTTCGGATGAAGAAAGAGTGACTTTCAACATGGAACGTGAACGGTCAAAAGCAAACGGACCTTTTTTTGTACATGCGATTTATGAATTTGTGACTTTCATTTGTCTCACTGTTGCATCTCAGACGGTTCTGTGATTCATCAGTTGACTGTTTCATACTCTTGTGTACTACTCCAAAGTTTTATATATACACCAATACATACAATATTTTGTTTGTATAGTGTTGCTGAATATAAATATGCCTTTTAGGAGAGCTCTACTAACTTGTGGTGTTTACCCAATTCACTTTTAATAGCTAATATAAAAGTTCTTATTAACTTGCATTGCCCATGGCATCATGTATTTCTTAACACATGTGGGCATGTCTGTTAATCACAAAACTCTTAAAGAAAAAGCTGTGCCATTATGCCTAGGTTTGATTGTTTTCCTCCAAATCTAGTTTTTATTGATGTTTACTAAGTAATTTGCCAGCATTATGTGCTAAAAATACACTCCTGACATGCAATATACAATGTGCAAACAAATATTTAATGGATCAAAGTTTTTCTGTTTTCAAACTAAATGGAAAAGACGTTTGCCAATGTGAATGTTGGTAATAGTAGATCACTTTAACTTGTCAGACAGTATTAGTGAAACCACAATCTTAAATCAGAAAATATTTAAAGTGTCCAAAGACTGTTTTGATGTTTGAGTACGATTAGCCCTGGTGTTTCTCAGATTTTAATAAAGAAAATGACAAGTATTTCATTTCTGTTGTTTTTTTTGTGATATACCTTTACTAAAAAGCTTGTTTAAAATGGCAATCTATCGATATTTACTAGTCACAACACTTAGTGGAGCCACCTAGCGTTGCACGATACATAAATATTTATTTACTGTTGGGGGAATCAATTGAATGAACTTAAATAGTTTTAAGTAGAACTTCTGCAAATCCCTTAAATCTCCATAATTCTTTTCAACCAAAGTACTCATTATATGCCGTTTCCTGTTTGGTCCTGTTTTCACAAGTTGGGCTTTGTTCATTAACTTTCCTTAAAGTTAAGGACATGTATGATCTTATTTCATTATTTGTTTATTTATGCATTTAATTAATACATTCTAAGGTCGGGTTTTAAAAGTTTATTGTTCGCCAGTTAAAATGATTTTAAATTAGATTTTCCCTCTTACAGTTTTTTACAACTGTTTACACACATTTTCCAAGCTCTGTGTCTATTTTTCAAAACTCTACACACAAAACCCACAATTGCTCACACAAAATGCAAAATGCCTCAAATCTCCAGCAAAATGACACACAACATTCAAAATGTCATAAACACATCTCAAAAGCAAGCACTGACCTCACATTGCCAACACCTTTGTCATAACATGACATTTTGGATTCATCATGTACACACTGTTGATCAAAACCTAAAGCTCTTCATTCATGGGATTCTATGTTTATTTCCATACAAAAGTGCAGAGAGAAGGTGAAATACTCACAACACACATAAACAGTTTTCAAACCCAAAATATTTATTTTTTCCAAATCATTTGCTGTTGTTAATATTTGTACAGTGCAGAAAAAAAAATCCAACCACCACATGAAGTTGGACAGACACCAAACACATGTCTGAAAAAGCTGGGGGGTGTTGGCTGTGGTGAGGGTATGGGTTGGGGGGTTGAGTGTGTGTCTAGGCTTCATCTCTTCTCCGGGCTGGATCTGGCCACAATACTTCATCCACATCGCAAGCTATGTCCTCTCTTGCTAAACACCGAGGAAAGAACCTCCTTGCGTGGCGCATCCATCCTTGAATAGAGGCAGCATCAATGTCGCCACATGCTT
>JAOYMR010000014.1:7935908-7951366 GCA_025802075.1 Tenebrosternarchus preto
TTGCTATGTTACGCTACTGGACCTGTCTGCTGCAGAAAAGCTTAGCTTTGGCTACAGCAAGCCTTCATCACCAGATTCATTACCACGTAACAGATTCATTACCACGTAACAGTGGTGTCTGCTATGCCATATTTCATTAAGTCCAATTATAAAGGCTGACATCTTGCTTATGAACACCAACCTGGAGGCCCATAGAGCAGAAGACCCTTCCATGGGGAGAGAATACCAGTGAACAGCTGGGGGTACTGGACAGGCAGAAAGATATAGAAGTCATAATTAGTATTACACATTGATTTCACTAATACCATTTTAACTTAACAGCGTGGTGGCTTCTTAAAGACTCTGCACATTATTGAGGGGCTTATTGGCTATTCCACATGTCATAGTTTATTTCTTAAGTAGGCCCTCTTAGCTGAAGCTCAGGGGAACCTTTTTGTATTGACAAACTACAACCATTGAGCAGCTTTAAGATATTGGAATAGCTGCGATGGTAGTACTGATGATCCACATAACAGTGGCTTCTATAGCACTACTCAACCTATTGTTCCTGCATCCTGTGTTTTTGTCACCAGCACAGGAGGCAGGAATGACTAAGAGATTGAGTGTCAAGACTGGGTGGTATTCAAGTATGGATTTAATGTCATCTGAAGCTATAACCGCCTACATTCTCCTGGAGCCTTTGTTGAGTTATTCAGAATCGAAGGGCAGTGGCAACCTGAAAAATACCACACTGTTTAGCAGACTGGCACCTTAATGGGGTAGACGACAGCCTCTTTGACTAATCGCTTGGCTGCCTCCAGGCCTATAATGTCATCCCAGCGCACGTTGGGGTTGTGTAAATAAATATCCTTTAGGGAAAGACAGGATGGAGATGAAACATAGCAAGTGATTAATATCTATTCTGCCTCATGGGCTCACATGTACATATTTACATATACTTTGGTGAAAGATATTTTCTAGCCTAGACTCTGAAAGGCTAGATCAGTTTCATTACAGATTAAATAGGACTAAACTAAACAGGACTGCACTGATTCTGTGAGAAAACATCACAGCGCTGTCTTTTGATTCTGAAGTGTAAAACTATAGAATGGTAAGTGGTGTGTAACTGAGCCTACCCTGCTGATGACAGCTGCTAGCTCTCTCATCTCACCGCTTGGTGAGAAGGTACTGATGGGCTTGAGCAGCCGCTCCTGCACCCAAGTGAGAGGGAAACCATGTGATTTCCAACCACAGCACAGTCTTAAGCAATGCTATCACCGTGGGTAAGAACAGCAACAAAATGCACATCGATCTCGTCTTACTAATAACGAACAAAACATGTAGGAATGTTCTTGATGCGCTGGATAGAAGGCAGTGAAATTTACTGAGGGATCTGGATTGCAGGACATCCCATGAAAAGATCCTTTAATTGCATCCTGGATCAGACCTCTGTAATCGACCAGTTGACCCTACAGAGGAAAAAAATTACATTAACATTAATTTTCACGTCTGTGCTTAAAATATATAGTCTATGAAATGAATTCTTAGGAGCAGCTATTGTTTCCCAGGGCAGTTTCTGATAAGGGAGTCACCTTTTTCACCTGGCCTCCTTCCCCTCCTCCATTCCTGATGATGGGAGACACATTTAGGCAGAGGTCTGTACCTTCTGCCAAAGACGAGAGTCCGTTCTCCTGAAATGGAAATGGGCGTGATGCTGTTGCACTCAGACTATAACAAAGCTCGGACCTAGATTTGCCCCTCGAACCGCTTTGTGCGTCCACTCTTTAAACAGACGATACGGAGAAGGACAACGAAACACTCACACAGCCATACTTGGTGTCCTTGGCCACTGTTTTACACTCTGACTTTTTAATCCCGGTCCTGGAAAGTGGTCGCTGGTTGGAGGTGATTTTGGGCAGTGTTTGAGTCGTGCAAGGTGTCCTTTAAAACATGAATACAAACAGGCTTAGAGGAAGATCAATGTTTTTCATGCTTTCTTGGTAAATACCTCATGCACACTCACCTCTTTTTACCGCAGCTTCTAACAGGTCTGTTATCCCCTGTGTGGTAGAAGATGCCGCAGACTGAAGACTAAAGACTAAACTTGCCTGTTTTGTGCACATTTTAACATGCATGAGTCACTGTGCTATAACTCCACCTACCTTGCTCTGGCACTTTCTTCGTTAGCTTGGGGTATTTCTGAAACTTAATGAAATAAAAGCTTTCATACTCCATGAGAACTGTGTCCAAGGCAATGTTGTCACACACTTCAAACCGACGTAGTCCAAAGCTGATCTCTTGTTCCAGTGCACTAGCAGAGTCTAAATATCTACAAAGTTGTGGAAAAGTGCAATTAGACTGGTTGCTATTCAACAAGGATATTGCAGGTTCATTACAAAAGAGTAGAAACTCACCCCTCTGCCATTAAATGATGATAAATCAAAATAAGCAAATTTCTTTTTCTTGTCTCTGTTCTCAGTTCATCCTAAACAGAACACAGTCACTGATGTGTCAACTGTTTCAACTCAAGTAAAAACATGGCAATTCACAGATGACTGAACAGGTTTGTGTTTTTTTATCAGGTTTTCACAGGGTTACAGTCACAATCATGGTTTATCAAGTGTAGTCAATATGTTGATATATACTTAATTCCACACACAGAAACAGGGCATGGCACAGAGAAATGTAGAGAGGAGCAAAGAAGAATTAAACAACAAAACAAACACTACACAACCAATAAATGATAACAAATAAGGTGTACACTTGTTATATTAACCAGTTTTTCATAAATTTAGCAAGATTATCACTTGAATTTTTCCACAGGCAAGGAATTAGCCGCTTGTGTGAACAACATACTAACTGTGGGAAGACCAGCATTTTGGGGTGTTTTTAGTAGGGATTAGAGAAGAGTACACCCCAATGAGAAATGTCTAAAGAATCACCACAAGATGGCGCCAAATCTTCGGAACGAAGAATAAACAACGAAAGCCATGTAACAGGTTGCCTAGGAAACATAGGACTCCAAAGCGCTTAATACATGGCAGGTGCAAAAGTTGGCGTTACTTCACTAATTCATTCAAAATTAAACTACCTAGAACAAATACGAATAAATGAAAAATTATGTTCCCCGAAGTTACATTTATTCACCAAAATTAGGTAGGTAGGTAACGATTCACTTCACAGCTAGCTTAGTTGGTTAACAGTTGCTGGCTAGCCAGTTAGCTAGTCGATGCATAGCTAAAAGGCGATGAGCGGAACACATAAAAAACACGAAAGCTACCTAGTTAGCTAATCTTCTAGTTTACTTACAGCTTCCCTTGCTTGAGTTGCAGTTTTCATAGCTTGATAAGATAGTTCCATTCTGATGCTAACTAGCTTTCTTTATAGGACAGCAGCACAGGCAGCCACCCACCCACACAACTTTCACCGAACTAGCTAGCTAGCGTTCCACGCGGATGAGCTCGTACCCTAGACATTTGTTTATTGGCCCTCTTCAAGAGGGCACTTGCAGAATGACGATGACCGGATTTGGCAAACCAGAGGAATCAGATCTTTAGACAAAATAAAACGCAGACCACCGCTGACCTCTTGGCGGTTACTTGGCGACGTCACACCCAACAGGTAATTTTCTCACAAAAAAGTCAAACAGCGCAGAACAGTACAAGTTAGTTTTATTCTGAAGAACCATCAGTATTCGTTTGAAAAGTATTTCTCAGGGAACCTGAACAGTAGATAGAACTATTAATATTCACAGCTGAAGATGCAGACAGCAATGAACTACCACACAAAACCGTTCTACCATCACTACCCCATCACTCCATTTATTAACAAGTTTTTAAAGTCTGAAGACAGTTGTATTCCATCATCAGACTGAGTTCTTTATAAAAGTGCAGTAAGTAGTGTTTGGCAGTTTTTAGCTGTCTGTCTAAAAGACAACGCCACTACCATGTCAGTCTGTAGCCATGACAACATGCTGCACCGGGGAATACAGGATGGCACTAGAGAATAAAACGTCTTCAGAAGAATCCAGCTTCAGTCAGGAAGGTGTTGGCCTCCAGTAGCATCCCCTTGACGTACACACGTACAGTGTAGTACAGCGTTAAGAAATCCTGTGTGCTGAAGACCGTGTCTGCCAGAGCAAAGCCTAGCGTGGATGGAATGAATCCTCTGCCATATTCCACCATCCAGGTGCCTGCACTCCATTGCACTGAGGTAGCCTCTCCCACTGTGTGCACAATTGTGTCACCTGTCAAATTCACACATGCGCACGCACACACACATGCACACAACACAAAATTTTCCAATGCGACACTTCCTGAAAGCTTTGCATTATATGAGGAATATATATATTGATGAGGAATTCATATTTTGAATACATATATTGATGATCACAGTGCTTTTGGACAAAAAGCCTAGAAATGCAGTATATTATCTGTTTACGGAGTCTATGAAAAAGTACACCATTACTGTCATACCTGGGTAATAAGTCTCACTTTTAGTTGTTCCTTCTTTCCATTGCCTGAATGTCCCGGAAATTATGGTGTCTGATATTTCTGCCCAATAACGCCCTGAAGAAGACATCGATAATAAATAAGTACATCTCTTTCAATATGGAGATGATCCTTATAGATCGTAATCTAATTTATGTTGCATATGCTTTAAGGACATAAGGTACTAGTTTTGCGAGAAATTGTATGTGTCTGAAACAGCGACTCAAGCAAAGTGCTTGCAAACTTGTTATACCAGACAGAATCTAAGACAGAATCTTGTTATACCAGACAGAATCCAAGACAGAATCTTGTTATACCAGACAGAATCTAAGACAGAATCTTGTTATACCAGACAGAATCTAAGACAGAATCTTGTTATACCAGACAGAATCTAAGGCAAAGCCAAGTTCAGTGGGAGTTTCTTCATCTTCATCTAACTGTGAAATTGTATTATGCTACCCATAAAGATAAAGCAATATATCTTGGCATTACATATGTAGTCGCTCTTTTCACACAGCTTCCACTATGTTGAAGGTGGAGCTTCTGCCAAGCCTGCAAGAGTTCCTCAGTTAACTGTGTTCCAGCAGTTACACGAGTACATGTATGTACCTTTCACAGCACATGAATGACTTTGAAAAACACACAAAAATTAATTTTGGTAATTTTCAGTAATTTTCACTGGATTAATGTTTATGGAATTTAATGGTGTACCATGTTAGCATTTATACATTATGCAGCATGTTTAAATGCAAACAAACACTTATAGGCCAAATTAATAGCTTCTAAGTATTTAGACAGCCTAAAGTTCTGAGAGATTAAGTCACCTGAGTGTCCACTTGTGTCGACCGCTGTCCCAAAGAGCAGCACATACTCTGTGAGGGAGGCATGGAGTACACACATGGAACCCATCCAGCCACCTGCATTCACAAACACCCACTGCAGGTCCTCGTCGGGCAGGATGTGTCCTGGGTACTGCTTCCGCAACTCCACCACCACTTTAGAAAAGGCCTGTTCATGATCCTGACCTACAGACATAAGCACACACACGTTATGTGGAAGTCCAGCATAAATTATCTGAAGCTCATTAGAAGCCTTTCAATGACAAGACGTCATTGGAAAGCAGTAATGCATAATTTTTGTCTCCATGTAAAAAGGAAGTGAATTATACAATCATCATCAAAATATATAACAAGCCAGCTTGTTAGTTGCAGGCTGAAAATTAACCTTCAAACATTACCAATTAAAAAGTGTCCTGTGTGGCTAGCTCTCAGTTGTGTATAGTGAATATGTTCCATACCACATATTCACCTTTTTAAACAAATGCTCAGAACAGCGATCTTGAAGCGCAGACAGCAATGTTTCTTTAGTTTTCACTAGAGATTAGTTGGCCACGCAGCAATTTGCCTACTAGAAATTAATTTACATAACCGATTATGTGCCAAGTTATGGACAATAGCTATAAACGTAATGGAAAAAAAAGAACTCGACTGGGCTGACATATTCAGCGAGTAGACCTTGCTAGCTAGCTTACTAAGCTAGCTAGCTTGGTTAGAATATTCGCAAATAATCAGCTACTTTCAATAGCATACAGTATTTGTTTAAATTCACAATCAAAACACAGCAAAAACAAACCAAACTATCCATTTTTTTACACAACAGTTAACACCTGAACTCACCTGCGTACTGTTTGGCCAATTTAGCAACATCTTCTTTTGTAAAGACATAACGTTTATTTGCCATCCAGTATTGCAAGTACTGTAGTACTAAGACCAACACACCAACTACCACCACAAGTTTTAAGAATTTTGTAGCTGCAGACATTGTAATTAGGAATACGTCTGCTTACGAACAACAATGCAATATTAAACGCGTTAGCGCAAAGGCCACATCTGTCTATGAAAATCTAAGCGTTTAAAAACATCTGACACACTTTCATTCTGCCAAACAGAACATTTGATAAAACTATCAGGTTAGCTAGCTAGCTAGCTAGCATTGCAAAACCAGTGGTCCTCTTTGACGTGACATGAACCCTGACATGCATTTTGACCAATCATCGGTAAACTTGAGTACCTTTCGACCAATTAAATGTAGCAAAAATATATACTAGGAGGCGCGTGATGTGACTGCATTTACGAACATCAACCCAGTACCAAAAGACGCAACTCATTAAATGTATATATTTTTTAAATACCTTAACTCTTGTAACAGGAAAAAATATAACACTCGAATACACCCCTGCTTTTGTTGTATAAAACTTTTTATTTCAACATATAACACTAATGGGGATCTTATCGACATCGTTTTTGTTTTGCGCTATTTTAACGCAAACTCATTCACTAAAACCTACAGGAAAAACAGGAAACTTCCCAAAGACTGGCAGGCAGTACCAATACAGCAGACAAAGAGATGACATATATCTAGATAACGTTGACCTATTGCACTTTGTAAGCACACTTAAAAGATTTTTATTGGAGTGTCTTCTTTGTGGACTTTTCTTCACTGTGGACAGTGGTCTAATCGCTGCTTTTTAAGGGACGATTGAAACTATAGTGTACCATGGACAGTTACAGCAAACTCAAGTTCGATCCCAGTGGTGAGTTAACAACTTCATGACACCTGGCTAATAATGTATGAACTTCTGTTCTGGCATTTTCGACCCTTAGACTAATTTTATTTTAGACTGCATTATACAAAGTCATTATTTTCTCGTTACATCTGGCTATACATTGTCTGTTTAAGATGACAGTTTATGGAAGAATTCCCGGAATTAACAAACAGTCCTACCTCAAGCCAAACTATCGGAAACATGTAATCTTGTGTCACGCTGCTAACTCGTGATAGGTCTCCTCTACATTCGGATCGTCCCTTATAGTTGTAGTTGCAACCTTTTCATTAATAGTCTACATTTGAATGTAAGATACATATAGACGACAGTAGTATTTAACCTGCAGGCAGTGTTAGACATTCGTTGATGCTTTTTGTTTTTTATTACATCACGCCGGTTTCCGTGTTTAATTGGAAGGCAGTGTTTCTTGTTTATTGTTACTTGTGTATTTACAAAACTTCCCTTACCTTGTTTCAACAGAGCACCAGCATGTGAGGTACAATCCTTTGCGGGACTCATGGGTTCTGGTCTCAGCCCATCGGATGAAGCGTCCGTGGAAAGGACAGGTGGAAAAACCGCCTGAAGAAAACATCTTGCGACACGACCCAGACAACCCCCTCTGTCCTGGAAGCACCAGGGCTAATGGGGAGGTAATATGTTAACTCCACAGAATGTAGGCATAGTTGTTACTCTCACTTATCACTTGTTACACTAATGCAGACCTGAACACTGAAATAACATTCCAGTTTTCCATATGCAGTGCTGGAAAAAAAAAAAAACAGTCGGCAAACACTTATATGGTCATTGCAGCAAAACATTTTTTGTGTATGTGTTTTGGAAAATATTGGGGCATTTTGTTCACTTTTTGTTCAGAGGACTACACTTTGTCTGTGCTGAGGAATTGTTTTATTAATTAAAACAATTTGTTTTATTTTTGTATAAATTGAGGTGCATGATGTTGTACATGATGTTAATTGCCACTTCCTATCTTCTGAATATGTGTGATGCTGAGGAGCTTTAAAATGATGTCTTTTGGGTGCAGTTGTGTTACTTGGGCACAGCTTTCAGTATGTGTAGTCATGGTTATGAGTGTAGTCATGGTTATGTAGTCATGGTTATGAGTGTAGTCATGGGTATGTAGTCATGGGTATGAGTGTAGTCATGGGTATGTAGTCATGGTTATGAGTGTAGTCATGGGTATCAGTGTAGTCATGGGTATGAGTGTAGTTATGGGTATGTAGTCATGGGTATGAGTGTAGTCATGGGTATGTAGTCATAGTTATGAGTGTAGTCATGGGTATGTAGTCATGGTTATGAGTGTAGTCATGGGTATGTAGTCATGGTTATGAGTGTAGTCATGGGTATGGGTATGTAGTCATGGTTATGAGTGTAGTCATGGGTATGAGTGTAGTCATGGGTATGAGTGTAGTTATGGGTATGTAGTCATGGGTATGAGTGTAATCATGGGTATGTAGTCATGGTTATGAGTGTAGTCATAGGCATTGAGGTTGCTGATTTTATTTCTGTTCTTTTTTTGAAACCTCACTCACTAAGAAAACTGGTGCCTGCACTATTATATCTTATATGACTAAACAAAAATGATTTGTGCTGCTATGAACAATTACTGATGTTTTTTTTTAACAAGCTCCTAAGTGTCACAAATCTCCTTCACTGATTGGCTTCCACAGCACATTAATTAATAGTTAATCAAGGGAGTTTGCTTTATTGCATCTACAATTACAATTTGAATTTCATTTGTTATTACCTGTAATAAGCAGGCCTGACTTTTTTGGTGATGATGCAGTCAAATGCAAAAATTAGCATGGGAGGTGACTGACCGGTGAAGTAACTGCAGTCTTCACTTTGTTTTTTCCTGCTGTTTCAGGTGAATCCTGAGTATGATAGCACTTTCCTCTTTGATAATGACTTCCCTGCGCTGCAGCCAGATGCTCCAGACCCTGGTAGGATGAGCAGTTTCTCCATGCACTTAAGCAGGGTTCTTTCACTTTGCCTTTATCCTCAGCACAGCAGAAGCTCTCTGGACATCCAAGGCAAAGTCTGTTGTAAGGGTTACAAACATGTAGTTGTTCCATGCAAGGGCCAGTGTTTGGCAGAATATTGCTGACTATCTCTGAGAAATCTGAGCATTCATTAATGACAGAGGGATGTCTTGATCAGTAGTTGAATACAGTAATTATGTTGGATGGGCTGAATTGCAGAGAAGGGCATCTGTTTCATTTACTTGTTCACTTCATTGCTCCTAATTTTGTGTATGAAAACACTATTTCCCAAAGACCATATGTTCATTATGTGTCTTAGGTTCAGATCATCACCCTTTGTTCCAGATCAAAGCGGCAAGGGGGATTTGGTAAGAAAGCTTTATCCTTTTCTGCAGAACACCCAGAGACCTGTTATGTTCAACAGTCTTACCCATTCATCACAGAGGCGCATGCTCAGCCTGGCCTCCTGCTCCCTGCACTCATTTTCCATCAGACTTTCACAGTAGGATTTATCTGCATGAAAACTGTGACTGAATGATGAGGAGACACAGATACGACTGTAGGTCTGAATGATGAGGAGACACGACTGTAGGTCTGCAGGAGACGTTCTTGAGTTATTTAGGAAGCTGTGTGCTTGTTAATTCGAATATATATATATCACAAATGCCAGAAATCTGATGACTTGTTATTATTGTAGGCAATATACTATATTGTATGTATTTTTGTAAGATACATACAGTAAGGGATATCACTGTATCTGTGACAAATAAGGTGCTAATTAGTTAGCCTTTTTGACAGATTAATTGTAAATGAAGGCCAATTTACTCTGAGTCGAGGTCCATTACATTTTCTCAGCGCTGTACATTTGCCGATTGGCTAAGCTTTTCCTTAGCTTATTAGTGTCCAGTGGTGGAACACTAATGCCTTACATCCTCTCCAGAGATGGTGCTGTCCGTGGAGAAAGGGCAAGGAAGAGTGATTTTGTATTCAAACTTGCTGCAAATTGATGTTATGTCAATAAGTATGGAGGGGGTCATGGCTTCTATCAGCACTAGTGTAGTTCCTTAATGAGGAGGAACATGTCTGGCTTGGGCTGTTTGCAACCTGGCAAAGTTTCCAGTGCATCAGTTCACTTTCTGTGTTGATTGATGGTGTGTGTAGTGCTGTGTGTGAGTGTTACACAGGAAAAGGAACACACATAGACATGGACTTTAGGGAATTTATGTATGATTTATCCAAGTCATTTTTTGGCCTATAACTTTGAAGGGCAGCACTCTGTTGGTAGGTGTGAGTAAAGATCTGTTTCTGTAGTCCTATTCTGTATGTCCTATTTTAGTCTTCAATGACAGTATTGGATTAGATAACAGAAAATGTTCTGTCAGACTAAAGGAAGCCTAAATATCACTTATAGTAAACGTGTAATATTGTGTGTCTGAGTGTTTCATTGTATTGAACATGATCTACACAGACATATAAACAGACCTATGAATGCTTGCCATACATTTTTGATAACTAAAACAGCATTTGTACAGGATGTGTACATTTTTAGTGACATTGACCAAATACTTTTAGTGAAAATTGAACACTCCTTTGAACACTAGGTGGTGCTGTCATCAAGAGTGTGTAACTGATGCAATTCCATTGCACTAAGATGTTAAGCTGTATGTGCTGTAGTGATCCGTGATCTTTTATGACCCTTAATCTAACATCACTGCACAGCTTCTACTTACAGCATAAAACAGTCAAAGTAAAACTTTCTTCTTTGTTAAAATACAATGTTCAGCCAGCTGTGTGTCATATCATATATATCTTCCATGACTCCATCCTTCTGACTGATTTGAAAGTGAAAACTCCACTAAAGCAATCGGACTCCAGTGATCCATCTGAAGCGGTGGTGTGTGTGTGTGTGTGTGTGTGTGTGTGTGTCTGCGCGTCAGTGTGTGTTTGTGTGAGTGTAGGAAGCCAATTAGTGCTCCAGCCTCTGCAAAGGCTAGCATAGCAAAGCCTCCTGTGACCTTCTCTCAAGTCTTCATTCCATACACGGGCAGCTCACGTTGTTTTTGCTCGAGCCTCGTTATCAAACGCTCCACCCGAGGTGCTGGTGAGTCGTGCTCGGTGGGCTGCTACATCTGCGGAGGCTGCTGCTGCGCGGCCGGCCACGTCCTCCCCGCCCTCGTCGGCGGTTGGTGCTGACTGGCGCAGCACAGGCGGCGCGTGGGAGCGGGCGCTCGCCGGCGCGTGGGGAGCTTGCCCTTTTTGTTATGCAGTAGTCAGGATCAAAGGTGTCGGAGTGTAGAGGGAATTAGGCATGCACGCAGCGTGGCACACTCTTAACTCAATAACGTGCACTCTGCAACCTGCATCCTGCAGCCTTCACTTCTCACATGACAGTAGCAGATGCAGATATGTGCAGCCTACCATGTAAACAGTTTACTTCGAAGTGACTAAGGGAAAACAAAACAATTCTTTATTTTCTTGGTAGAAGAGGCAGATTGGGCCGAAGGTTTTAGGAAAGTTTTGATATTGCATTTAATGGGATATGATTTGTCTGATGCTTGTTTTCTCTCAGTAAGGTCATGTGCTTTCATCCCTGGTCGGATATCACCCTTCCCTTAATGCATCAATGGGAGATTCGCAAGGTGATTGACAAGTGGGTGGAGTTGATACAGGAGCTAGGCTCCACCTATCCATGGGTGCAGGTAAGACATTCTGGAGGGAGCTGACTTAGAATCAGATTCCTTTAATATCCTAACATTCTTAGTCACAGATGCTGGTCTAAAAACAGCATTTTCAGATGCTTTGTGAGGGCTCACACTCACAGTTTCTCCAGCACTAGTTAATTAACAAACAGAAATGTGGTGCCTGTTACATCAGCTCAGCTTTAACCCAGTGATGTCTGAGCACACTGGGAGTTGCGAACGTTGTTCTGAAACATTAGTATCCAAAGATGTTCCCTCCTGGCTGGATGTGGATTATTCCCTCTCCCTCCTCTCGTGTAATGTTCCGTGTTTTAAAGCAGCCAGCCCGAACTGGGGACACCGTCAGCTCTGGCTCCTGTGCCAGCCTTCCACATCTTTGCTAATTGGATCAATTGGGAGCTGGCTTCCTCAGTGAGGGCCTCTCAGGCTTCATCAATGCAAAACAGCACTGGGTGTTTCTCTGGCCTCCCTCAGCACATTAGAGCCTCTAAAGTAGAACGGCCGCACACTTCAGAGCCTGCCAACACTCGTGAGTGTCCAGGACTGAGCTGATGTACTGAGTCAGGATGGATCAGGAGGTCCAGCATAAGCATATAAGGCTGTTTAAGGTCTAAACTGGTTGATGAGGTCTCGATTGCAAACCGAAGGTTCTCCAGCTTGTGAAAGCAGGAGTTTGTGAAAGGGTTGTATTGCAGGAACAAAGGACATCCTCATTTTGTGTGTGTGTTGTATTACTGAGACATGAATGTGCTCTGGACACTGGGACAGCGCACTGGGTTCACCGCAAAGGCCAGTGCGGCATCGGAGACAGACGTTGATGAGCACTTTCAGCTTCCTGTCAAGGACTTTTTGAGGCTTCAAGAGTAGTTAGCAAACTTGTTAAAGGTCAGCCTGCCTCTACGTCAGACTGCTTATTAACATGGATAGTCCTGGGAAACCTCGAAGAGCCGTGTGCCTCTCGCCTCCTGAGAGCACCCCTCCACCCCTCCACCCCTCCAGGCCTCTTGTGTTGTTTGTCTGCTTGAGAAGATCGCCCTCGCGGCCCTTCAGATACGGCCTGGTGGTTATCTGCTCTCTGCTAAAGGCATCAGAGCGTGTGGTTACACACACCCCGCCCCCTTCCCAGATTTACAGACCCTGACGAACAGCGACTTTAGACAAGTCAATATTTATCAAGCAGAGTAGACAAGGGCAGATCCTGCGCAAATCCTTTCATATTGCCCCTGAGGGAGACCTGGGGAAGTCTTAAAACTCTTCCCGACAGGAGGTTTCCTCTGCCACAGTCCCACGTGCTCCGCTGGGCTTTGACCCGACATATTTGTGTGTTTGTGCTCTGTGTGTGTAGCTTTTTTCTGTGTTGGGTTTGTATGTTGACTGAAAATAGTGTCCACATACCTGCATTTTAGTTGTATGGTATCGTTTACAGTGGCTGCACACACTGTTGGTGTGTAGCTTTGCAAGCATAGTGGTTGCTTATGACAGCATATCATAGATCTACTCTTCAACTATTCATTAGTTTCTTTCCTTTTCTTTCCGTCCCTCTCTCTCTCTCTCTCTTTCTCTCTCTCTCCTTCCCTCCTTCTCTCTCTCTCCCTCACTTTTCAGATCTTTGAGAATAGAGGTGCTATGATGGGCTGTTCGAACCCTCACCCTCACTGTCAGGTATGGTGCCTCCTCCCTCCCCATTAGCACTGATGCTTGCCGCCTCGATAAGCTCTGCTGTTGTTTTTTCTTTCTTTCTGTGGATTAAGATATCGCCATCTGGAACGCACCTTTAATAGGGCTCTAACTGTCACCCTGGCACGGAGCGCACAGATGAGACAGGGCTCATGTAGATGGCTGCTTAACTGCTCTGTGGACTCCAATTAGAGGGCGAGAAAGATGTTCCCGCGGTGGAACTGTCTCCCTCTTCCAATGAGCTTCTCTCAAGTCAGAGGAGCAGAGGAGGTGGTGCACGTGTCTTTCTGCCTGTGTGTGAGCGTGCGTGCGTGTGTGTGCGTGTGTGTGTGTGTGTGTGTGTGTGTGTGTGTGTGTTCATGTGTGCTTGTCGGGCAGCTATAAAAATGCAGCCAAAGACCCAGAGTGGAAGCGGATGGAGTCGGTGCCTCGCTCTGCCTGATGGAGCTCCGCTCGGCCGGGGTGCGTTAGCGACAGCTTCATCTCTCGCCTCGTCTCCCATGTCTTGTCCTCTCCTGTCCTCGCCTGGCTGTCTGTCTCGCCTTCCTTGTCTCCAGGTGCAGGTGGGCTGCCGTCATAGCGCCGTGACGGTGGAGCAAGTCGAGCATGCCTCCAGGCTCTCCACCTCACCTCCACTGGGCCTCCACCGCCTGCTCATAACCCTGACATGCGGGAGCAAAATGCCACCCACCAAACAACCGCTAGGGGGCAATAGAGGACCTTGAGTAGGGCGAGTGAAATGTGAAAGAAATCTTAGCAGCCACCTGTTCTTGTTTTTCCATTCAAGTACCTCTCTGTGGGAACGCATGCTAAGGCGACTTGTACGGTAATGTTCTCTTGGTATGTCATTGACTGTCATTGAGTCAGTTCAGACTGGTGACAGGGCTGGTTTATTGGGATGACTAGATACAGAATGACACTCATTTTGGAGTTGTAATATTAACTGAGTGTGTCTTTTTTATTATTGGTATTACTATTACTTACATGAGGCAATTGTTTTCTAAGCTAAAAGAGTTGGGATTTTTCAGCCAATACTTGCTCAGTATATGTGTCTGCTTAAAGTTCAAACTGCCATGATCTGGGAAGTTTTCAAGATTTGATGCCTTTCTCAGTGCATTAATACGACACAGTCTTTGCACAAACTGAAACAAAGGCATTACGGCTACGTCGCTGTGCCTTCCACAGAGAGCGCGTGGCTCATTAAACGCACCTCTTTCTCAGACCTAATAGTCTCCTTCCTGTCTTTTTCGATGCAGTTTCCTTGGCAACACTTTATCTATACATCATGGAATCACCGTGACAGTTACTGTGCAAGCCAGTCACCCAGTCCTGCCTCCCTGCCGCCCGGCTCTGGGGCTGTGCTTCACAGTCCAGATTGCATCAAGCTCATGCTAAGCCTGACAGCTTTTTACTGCTGGGACCCATGGCTTCCATCAATGGGTTGAGCTAAATATAGTCTGACAAATCTTCCTTCGCGTGCCTCTGCCCCTATGGAGAGGGCGCAGCGACGGGCACCTCGGTGCTCTGCGCCCCGGTGGAGGAAGCTGGCACCGCCGCCCAGCACCCTGCCAGGCCTGGAGAATCTCAGCAGCTCGTCAGCGCTGGTGCCAGGGCCAGCCAGGGCCGTGCGAGGCCCACCTCAGATCAGGAGGCAATCGGGGACAAGGTGTGTACAGCGAGCAGGGGAGAGGGAAAGGGAGCAGGTGGGAGAAGCACACAGGGGGAGACAAGAGGAGTGGGGGAGAGTGGGAGCGACAGTGAGGAGAAAAGAGGCTAATAGATGGAAAGAGAGAGAGAGCGAGTGAGGTTGCATCAGTTCTACAGCAGGGCAGCTGTGCTGATACAGCACCGGATATCTTCCACTCCCTCCTCTTCTTATCATGTGCACCCAGACTTTCACCTTTGTAAGACTCGCGTTGCTGTGTCTGGAATGGCCCCCAGGCACGTGTGCTCGCGGGGGAGGCTGCGCGAGTGCTGGCCCGGCTCTGGGCCGCTCGTCTGGTTCGTG
>JAOYMR010000014.1:7953784-7972595 GCA_025802075.1 Tenebrosternarchus preto
CTCCACCTGGATGAGAGAGGTTTTAAAAATAGAGAAGAGCTGAGACGGAACCTGCTTGGCACAAAACTCTTCCTCTTCCTTTTTGATGACCAATTGATTTATTTATATATATATATATATATATATATATCTCAATTGGAGGAAGAGTTTTGTGCCAAGCAGCTTCCATCTCAGCTCTTCTCTATTTTTAAAACCTCTCTCATCCAAGAGAGATATAGTGTGTGTGTGTGTGTGTGTGAGACAATGTATGTGTGTTTGTCTAGAGACATTATGTTTAATGTATGTGAACAGCATGTTCTTTTTGAATGAATTGTCGTTGAGATTACCTGGTCGATCCTTTCCCACCTCAGAGGAGGTTGTTCTGTCATCCATTGTGCATAACTTCATGTCTGTGCCTTAAAAGCAATTAAGAGAATGATGACCTTATGAAGGGTCTTTCAGCTGGTTATCACATGGTACGAATGGTGGCTGACCTATCGCCCTACTTCCACCATTGGTCAGACTTCCCCATAAAGCACTGCTTCATTTCCATCTTATTGGCTCACCACAGGTGCACTGTTATAATTCCTCTCAAAACAATAGTTTGAAAAGTAGTCTTTAAAAAAAAAAACACTCAACTGTGATTCATGTTCTGGAAGAGATCGGCTTCAGACTGGGGTAATCCTTCTGATGTTCATCTGCTTTTAATGTAGGCGTTGGCCACTGCTGAGCCAGCCTGTAAAAATCACCCACAAAAAAAGCGTAGAGGAAAAAGAAAAGAGGCTGATGGAGACGAGACCGACTCTAGTAATGAGTCGCTTTCTTTACGTAATCCTTCATTTTGAGAAATCATCACGAGCACTGACTTCTTGGTGCGCAGTCTCGAACGCAGTATAAACATGAACAAACAAAGAGCTGCTCGCTTCCAGATGTTATGAAAGCAAGCAAGACCAACTGCCCGTGCCTTCTGAAGAGAAGAATATTTTTCTCAAGTGTTATTTAATTTTTATTGCTGTATAACAGTTTCTTTAGAGGAGAAACACACTTTTATCCTAAAATTAATCCACACTGCTTGATGTAATGAAAAAGAACACCAGCTGACCATTTTCCCTCTTGTTGTACTTTCACCATTGCAGGCCTCCACTCTGATGACATGACTTCCGGCTAGTTTTAGTGCTAGCACGTTTTCAGGGATTACACACCATGAATAACAGTGCTGTAAAGTTCACTCTGGTCTCCCATTTGGTTTTACTCTGTGGCTTCGCCCTGAGAAACTTGATATGAAAAACTAGTTGTGGAAGAAATTTGGGGGATTTGTACCGTTTGGATTGACTGTTATTGGTAATTTTGATGTAATGTCTCCCTCTATCAAAGAGAAGTTTCCACACAGAAATATGCTTGAACCATGCAGGGGTGTGAGTGGTTTTGTCATGACGTTTGAGGGAAATGTAGAAGAGTTGAGATGGCGGTCAAACAGATGTATGCTTGACATGAGAGTTTATTCTGAGCCTTATTTAGGCCAGTTTTGGCCTGTATACTCTAGGTGAATTCTGACACCTTGCAGCTGAATCAAAAGCCCAGTCCTGTGCTTCTATGTAACTGAAACCTAAAAGTCTCTGAGGGTTCGCAATTAGAGTCTGCAGAAATTGAATTAGGAACAGGAGCTATGGTGAGTGTTCTTGAATTAGTCATGTTTGAAAGCAGATCTGCCTAAACAATCAGGTGTTAGTTGGACCCTGCAGTATTTTCTGTTGCATCATTTAGTTCATTTTACCTTTATTCAATTTCCTCACTTCTTATAGGGTAGTAATTTTGTGATTATAGCAACACTAATTTTAGCAGTTCAGCTCCTCTGCGTTTTTAATGATAATCTTCTCTAGTAAAATACCCATGTATTATAGCATTTGATCAGCACACTGGACATCAGAAAAGGGAATTATAAACTTGAGCTTATGAGCAAAACATTTAATAGTGACCCTGAACATTCAATTAAAACTTGATTTTTAATAAAACTTAGTCAGCCTTATATTAACCATAAATCGATATTTTATATATTTATTTATTTTGCAAAAAGTGACATCCTGTTCTAAATAGATGTTTTCTCTCTTTTATGTTTTGTGTTTCTGTATGTTGTGTAGTCGTCACTCAGATATCCCTGAAAACAGATGCTGAGTTTAGGGTGGTGCTAAATGTTTAATGAATATATCCCGTCTGCGTCTCTTCATTCCAGCTGTCGTAGACGTCTTGGAAGCCACACCGTGTTTGAACTGAGATTACAAGAACATTTACAAGCATTCTGCACTCCAAATGTGGTGATGAATGAAACCGGACACTTTTTTCTTGAAAGTCTGACAAGGATAATCAAGGGCGGTTAAATTTTATTGGGCATTAAACAGCAATAAGAGAGTCCAGAATCCTGAAACATGGCAGGTGCATTGGTGTCAGCTTTGGAAAAGACCTGAGCAGTGGCCTCATCAGTGGTGTAGCGATGAGCAGGGGCCTAATCAGTGGTGTAGCGCTGAGCAGGGGCCTAATCAGTGGTGTAGCGCTGAGCAGGGGCCTAATCAGTGGTGTAGCGCTGAGCAGGGGCCTCATCAGTGGTGTAGCGATGAGCAGGGGCCACATCAGTGGTGTAGCGATGAGCAGGGGCCTAATCAGTGGTGTAGCGCTGAGCAGGGGCCACATCAGTGGTGTAGCGCTGAGCAGGGGCCACATCAGTGGTGTAGCGCTCTTTCTACATGTACACAGGACACTTGAAAACAATATTTTGATACACAGTGAGGCCTGTTGATTTTTAACCCCTCCTCAGAAACACTTAAATAGCACTGTGTCTTTGCAAATGAAGCTGTGGGTTTGCTACCAATGGAATTTGAGTCATTTTATGCTCTTACATGCTTTTCAGATTTTCCTTATATAAAATGAAAACTTATTGCTGTTCTTTCTTGTTTTCCCGTCTCTCCTTCATCAGTCATTAATCCAGATTAACCTGTGGAAAACGCTTTAATAATAACTCAACCATACTGAGTTCGTTTTTCGTTGTTTGTGATTTAATGGCAGCTGTGGATTCTGATTTTGGATTCTGTGCCGAGGTTTGTCTTGATTCAAATGTTGGTTTTGGTGTTTCTGTTGACATCATGAGAACTTTGTGACGCAGTGCAATCCTCTGCTACCTCCTGTAAAATGGGTGTGTGTCAAAAATACTTAATATTATTTGAGGTTATTTTTAAATGCACTATGCAGGAAATGCTGAAAATAAACTGTTAAATTATATGAAACATGTCTCAGTGGTAGGGATTGGACTGATCATGTAGTTTTGATCATTTGTTAACAGTGCAGGAAGACTTTGATCTCTTATGTAAGAGTTGTCAGAGATTGTCTGTTTCAAGTCCATCTATGCTCAGTGTCAGGGCCTGAGGTGCTGATGCTAAAATGGAAGTCTGTTGGTACAGAAAAGGCACAGAGCATCTTAATCACAAAGTGGACAGATTTTCCCCCACTGGCTCCACGCTCATCTCATGAAACGTTCCATCACCACACACTTTGTAGCGAAGCCCTTGTGCTAGGAAGTGTAGCTCAAGTCAGCATCTTCTAATGCCTCACCTAATTCTCCTCTGTGAGGCAGCAGATGGAATAGATGCTAATCACCGCAAGTGCTTGTTAACTCCAGGGGTCAAACTGGATAATCTGGACTTCCATGCTCCGCATGTCTCTCTTCATCTGTTTGCGTGTGTGAATGCTGGGATTATTCTTATTTCTGGGACTGGGAAGGAGAGTAAGCATTTCATTTATTTGTTATTGGGAGGCGCCACAGATTACGTTGTTCCTATAGTGCTGTGCTCATGGTCTTTGCTGGTTGGTGAATGCTACTACTGACTATGCTAACCACACTGAATCCATAACACTCTCTCTCTCTCTCTCTCTCTCTCTCTCTCTCTCTCTCTCTCTCTCTCTCTCTCTCTCTCTCTCTATAGGTTTGGGCCAGCAGTTTCCTGCCTAATGAGCCAGGCCTGGCTGAACGCTGTCAGAGAGAGTATCTACGGAAGCACGGGGAGCCCATGCTGTTGCAGTATGCTCGTATGGAGGCCCAGGCACAGGTAGAAGACCACCTAGGTGTGGAGTTTAATCTCCTTACCGTAATCTACTTCTTTGCTCTGACTGCATCAGAGGAAAATTGGAGACTGGAGACCTCATTTAAAAAAAATGCTGCGGCATAAATGAATGAATAGCATTCATTCATAATTGTTGTGCTCCTTGTAATATAGATAATGAACTGCTTTCTTACTGTGTCATTCAGTTTACTACAACAGCAATGAAAAAAAGCTGGTATTGACAGAGCACTTAAGTGTTAATGTCTCTTTTCCCGATTCTCACTTTAAACAGAAACCAGTTTAATCCTAGACCACAACTGCTACTCTGAGAGTAGGTCTTCATTCTTCATCTCCCAGAAGCAGCTGCTTCTCATCCATTGCCTTCCTACCTCCTTTATCTCTGTTGAGGTCTGCAGGGGCACTAGGAAGCATTAGCATGAACAGCTGAGTGTGTGATGCGAGAGCTTTCCCTGGCTCCCCGCCACCACGGGGCCTTCACACACGTACTGATGGGCCCGCGGCCTCAGTAGTGGGACGGGGTGAGGTGGGGCTGTGGGGTTGGGGGTTCAGTTCTGCTTTGCACAATCTGCTAGTCAAGCAAGAGAGTCAACAAGGAAAAGCCAGTAATTACCATAATGGTGGAGAAATTACTCTTGGCTTGGTTACATTGCTTGGAAAGGAAAGGTAAATAAGAGGCAAACACTCTTCATCAGGATGCTAATAGAGAGGTTAGATTATGAAATGTGTTGGTGTGTGGTGTTTGTAGAAAGTATTGGTTTATCTAGTGCTGCTAATGCTATATGCTTAATGAAACGGCAGGATAGGATGTGGACGGAACTGTCTCCATGTTGTCTAATAATTCTCAACAGAGTCTTATATGAGTCAAATGTTGTAGGACTCATGTAAGCTTAGATGTAGCTGTAACAGTCAGTTCTCATATGTGGGATAGTCAGATATTGTTCAGTATTTGTACCAGCTGCTAGTACAGTGGTTAACTCCAAATAAGTTAACACCAAACCTCAGTGTTTTTATGCAATAACAGAAAGAGCCGACTTATTTATGCTGATTAAAGTTAGCTGATTAATACCCAGACAGCTGGTTGATGTGCTTCCTTTATGTGAGTCAAAAAACACAATGGCTTTTTTACTAGAAGTGAGAGGCTTCCCACTGGAAGCCTTCCCCTAATTCTTGAGTGACTTAAATGATCTCAGATCCTGACATGTTGGCGGAGTGTGTGCACCGTAGGCGGCACTGGCACGGCTACAGAAAGTGGACAACATGTCATATCACTGGATGCTTTGATTGTGAAGTGCCAAAACAAATCTTTGCACAGTTAATGGTTCCAAGTGATGCCAAAATAAATCTGTAAATGGTGGGTAATTTCATGCACATGGTTAAAGACGTGTGGCGCATGATTTTCGGCAGATGCACGTTGACAGACCATGTGAATATCGGAAAGCTCACAGAGCACTCGTCAGAACCATCTGTGATTGGACAGTGTGCTTATGGAACACTTAATGGAAATTTCTATGATTCGTTAGCACATTCGTTTCCTTGTCTTGTGTTCATCTCTGATATCCCAGCGCGGAAGCCATTACTAATGGATAACAAGCAACACACCACCTTCCTAGTATCCGTTTGATCTCGGTTACTCTAGTCTATGAATTACGTCTGATCACATGAACAATGGGGCCTTGTCATCACTTATGTATTCTATCAGATATTTCCCTCTGCTTTGCTCTGGCAGTTGTGCATCGTGTTTTCTCCTTAGGCAACTCTCCTCACTCACAGTCCTTCCCTCGGCCTTTCATCTGTGTTGTGTTGCTGTTGCCTCTGGATGCCCAGAACTCAGAAATTCCTGTTCCAACACTCGTGAGGCGTAATCATTAATAAAATAGGAGCCGTTAGCATTTTAAAGATGCAGTTTCATGATTGAAGATGGGAACAGCTCTAAGAGGTTTGTCAGTCTAATAAATGCACTAAGTAGTATACTAATGAATCAAATAACTCTTTTACATAGTCAGCATCCCTGGTATTAATGTGTGCGGAATGGGGAAAAAATGTTTGCAGTCATACCATTCGGCTGTTATCATTAAATCTCGACTTTTTAGAGGCAGCTGTTAATACACCAGAGAGGTCTAAACTGGCTTGTTTCATTTTACTTTTATGTTCATCACTATTTTGGAAGGCAATGCTGGTTCAGTCGCAGAAGGACTGAAGAGAATGGAGATGAAGCATTTTGCTTGCACTCTATGGTTTTCCCCAACCTGGGAGTTCCTATTATCACTGAGTTGCTATGGTTGCCGGCCTACGTTCGGTCTCTCCTGTCCAGGCAGCAGGGGGTAAGGGAAAATGTGCTGACCAGCTGGAAGCACCATGCTGTCTTCCCTTCCTCACCACCTGCATATATCGGACCACTTCCCCTTCCCTCTGGGTTTGTAATTATGAGCTAGATAATGCTAGGGCATGTTTTGTTGTGTTTTTTGTTTTTTTTATATATATTGGCAAACAAAAAAAAGGATTGTGATTGTATCAAATTCATTGAGAGCTTTTGTATATGATTAATTGGTCATTTCTAAATTAAATGGCACACCTTTCCTGGATATAATTTCGGATTTTATACAGATTTTAGGTATACAAAAAATAGTTTAAATCGGTAGACTGGCCACCATTCATTGCAAATTTCTGTTGTTAAAAATAAGTGCTTTATGTAACTGTCAATGTTGAAAGGTAAATTGGGCGAGTCTCAGACTCATGGCGTAAGATATTTTGGATGGTTTTCACAGAGATCCTTCTGGCCATCCCATCATGAGATGGATGTTCTCCACTCTCTTGTTGTGAATGTGGCTAATTTCCTCACTGTCTCACCAGTGCCTCTTTCACACGCTCACCTAGCTTTTTGTCCGGCCGCAATCTGGCAGTCCTTTTTTTGGCCCAAGTGTGCACTTTTCCATGATGACAGGAGATTAGCCTGTCATCCCTGACCATCTGCACAACTCTGGAAAGGCTTTGGATCTTCTCTACCTGTGACCCATCAAAAAAAATCCCTCTGGATTTGTCAAATTTACCAAAAGTATTTTTTAAATATAGGTACTAATTTGCAATAACCAGTTATAAGTATGCATCTTCATGTGAGGTTTATCCACTTTCACTTGTTATTGCCAATATTAGCTTTTAGTTTGAACTATTTCTCAAACTCTTGAGTACTTCTGAGCTGAAATTCTTCAGACTCCTTCCTTCTTTCTGATCTCATCTCCTATTAACACCACTGCTGGAGGCTGTGTCAGCTACACTGACAGCTACACTATGATGAAAAGCGGAAGCAGGCAGGATGTTCTCTAGCAGTGTTAGCACCCATTTACTTTCCCTTCTGCTGATTTTTCTACTAGACTTCAAGTATGAAGAGAGGAACCCCCTCAGGAACAGGCTGGTTTATACTCGTCTAGCAGTGTCTCCATTGCGAGCCCGTAGCCAGCTCCCAAACCAGCTCCCAGACCAGTTTTGACAGGGCATGGAGAGTGGTGAGGTCTGAGGGACAGGATCATGCTGTGGTTTATTGCTGTCCATTGTACTTGCTCCAGCGTGGGAACCACAGCGATCTGTCACCACTCATGAAAGAGAGGTGGCCAGAACATAGCGTAGCTCCACCCCCCACCCCCACACAACATTTTCTCTCAGTGTTTCTTTTTTCTGTTAATAATAATAATGCGAATCAAACAGTTCTTTTGGTTTTATTGGGGATGGTCCAAGGTAAATGACCATGAAAACATTAATGGTGTTCGTGGAAATAATTGACACAGCTCCCGATTGGAGATGAGCTTTAAGTTCATAAATTCTGTAAAGAATTTGGAGATATTGGATGTGTCTGGCCCAGCACCCCAGGGCCATCTTACAGCTGGTGCTGTGATTCTCAAATGCTGATGTATGGTGTTTATCTCTTTTTTGTGAAAATGAGAGTTGCAGTGGTTGTCCTGATTCTCTGATTGATTAACATATTACATAAAGTTTACATAAAGATTAACATATGATATAAAGTAACAAAAGCACAAATTGAATACATTTATCAGCAAATCATTATTAGTTTTCTCTTACTCTTGTCAGTGTCGGGCAGCATATTGAAAAGAACCATTGTGTATATGACAGGCATGCCCTGGTGGGGAGGTGATGGGCTCCCATACTGCACCAGTACAGACTGGGTATGTGTATATGTCCATGTGTGTGTGTGTGTGTGTGTGTGTGTGTGTGTGTGTGTCTGTGTGTGTGTGTGTGTGTGTGTGTGTGTGTGTCTGTGTGTGTGCGTGTGTGTGTGTGTGTGTGTGTGCGCGCGCATTCATATGACCCCCGGACTCAAAGCAAATGACCAAGAGTACCCTGCATACCCTGCACTGCTGCAGACACTGCATATATATATATATATATATATATATATATATATATATAATATGTATGTATAAACATTGACAAAAGCAACTTTGCAGAGAAAAGTTAAGTAGTACTGTGGCCATCATGTGGCTTGCATGTGCAGGAGAGATTATGCTGGACTGTCGAGCTGTGTCTGGTTTCTGGGGCAAGGTCTATTTTTGACAGTTTCCAGAGTTAAGTTCTTCTCAAAATGTCTGAAACCAGGCTTTGTTCACCTCTCGACCGTCATCACATTGAGTGACATGGGTCTAAATTAATCTGCTGTGGTGATGTGTTTCCTATCAAAAGCTGTCACAGGACTATAAAAAGCATCTTACTGAAAGACAAGAGCAAAAGGAGAAGTTTGGTGAAAGTTAACTACCTAGTAGTTCCTCATCCATTGTTGGACAGTAAGCCTTTCTCAATTCTGAATATCTCCCAGCAGTCTGTGTGGAATAAAGCCGTGGCTGATTGGCTGGAGGCTGCATCACAGAAGGGACGGGCAGCAGCGGCGAGACCGACTCTGCAGGTTAATGAGCATTTGAAGATACCTGACAGAAGAAGGTCCAAACATAACCCCTGCTTTAGGCCGAGGAAATTAGGAAATTCTTCCTCACTGTATTATCTGTGCCATGGCTTTGAAGGGATCTGCAGAATTTCACCTTTACTGCTCTGTGCGGAGGAACACAAATAAGTAATAACTGTACCACTTGTTTGTTCCGTATGCCCCCGTAATTTAAGACAGACTTAGAAAAGTTAAGGAAGAAAATGCCTTTTATTGCTCAACAGAGTAATGGAAACAATTCCATTAGTAAGGGGAATATCTTTGTTGGCGCTTTACTGTGGAGGTTTTGTCACATTCCTGTCTTTATTGTGTTCGGAGTGTGACCACAAGCGACAGTTTAATGTGATGTGAAATATCTCCATCTGTGCAAGTTAAAGGCTCTGTGGAACCAGGAAAGAAGAAAACATTGTAAAATCAATTTTCTCAATGACTTTGTTCATCAGACAAAAGCTCTTTCACTTGCAGTGCCTGAGACCAGAGGATTCTTCTTATGACTGCTAAGAAAAGCAGAGTTCAGGGTTTAAAACACTGCTGGACCAGCCTGTAACATGTCTTGCAGAGAATACCAAAGCACATATCCACATACATCGTGTTTAGATTTGAATCCTTCACTGGCATGGAGACCAGGTTAAGCCAGGGATTGATGAGCCATGGCGACTCCCGATAGCCAATAATGCACGTTAACATTTTAAATCGGGCCAGAATTCAGTTTAAGGTCTTACGAAGGTCGGTTGCTTCATTTGCTGATGTGCAAAAGGACAGAAAAGGCTGGAAATATAATGGACAGACTGACCTTTTAAATGAGAGCGATTGGTGCCACATTTGTGCCTCTGTTTACCACGTGAAATTATGATATTACGCAGGTCTGTGTTGTGTCAGATACACAACAGGTGCCGAGCTGCATGAGCACGACACCTTCAATGCCTAATCATATTGATTATGATCCATTAGGGCGATCGCAGCGCGTTACCTTTGTGGCACACAGGGTCTTCACAAGGCGTCTGCAGAATATTAACTCAGCAATGTGTTGAGGTAATAGGCTACAGCAGGGGCTTCGCACCATGGGTTTGTTAACATCACTATTTTCTTTTGACTTTACAAGAGTTCTTTTTTCTTAAATGCACACAAGGTGCCACAATAATTGCAACATGGTGTTTTATGGTGATTTTAACATAGAGAACATGTGGCGAGGAACAGGTGCGTTAAACAGAACCTTTAGAAATTGATTACAAACAAATTCTGAATGGTACAGAAGATTTTAAAAATAAAGTACAGAAAATAAACAAGTCAGAGGTACTCTGAGATTCTGTGAGAGGTCTTCGTTCAGATAGCATGTGGATTGAAATTCTACCACTGATTTCACTACAGCACTTCAGAAAATGACCTTCATAAGTGAAATACATAGCCTTCTTACTACAACTTGATTTATTTTTTTTTATTTCAGTGTCACTTGAATTGTTCAGTTTTCAAAAGCATTTGGTTTCAAGAATTTCAGGCAAGCTGAAATTCAAACTGCATTCAACATTCAAACTGTCTGAATGCATTCAACATTCAAACTGTCTGAAGTGCTAAATACTCAACTATATGCTCTGATCCTATGCCCATACTAGTCTTCAAACAAAAAATAGCTTTGTAATGATACTAAAAGCTATGACCCTCGTTGTTGAAACGACCTTAGACAAAGGGTCGAGTAGTTTTAGTGCAGGGATAAGTAGGACATTTTGTTGTAGGTCACGATCCTAAGTAGTAGAAATCCTGTGAAGTAAATAGCAGTCCTTAACGTAGTGCTTGATAACGTTCTTACTCAGGTTGCTGCAAGACGTTTGAAATGTTGGAAGTGGAAGCAGCTGAAAAACCTTTTAAAAACCTTTGTCGGTGATGACCTGTCCCTGATTGGGGTCTTGTCCTAATGTAGCCAGTATTGTAGTGCATTAAGAGAGCAGTGCCACACTGACGTGTTGAGCACCACTTGAATGCAACTTTAAATGCTTTATCAATGCTCAGCCAGAAGAAATGGATTAAGAAAAACAGCTTTTCACAACTGTCATCTTGTGTGCCCGAAAGTTTATCTCCCCCCGCTGTTGTAAATCAGGCGTCTAATGGCTGGGATAAGAAGACTGAGAGAAGATACAGTTAGCATCTGTGCCTGGCGTGGGAATAAAGAGGCACTTTTTATAGCGCTGTGTGATGAGTTAATCATACACTCTCACATGTCCACTCCACAGCTTCTCGTGGCTACATCTCTCAGAGAGAGGAAAAAAGGCCTTCAGCTTGAAAAGGGCACCTGGGACGCTTCTTTTGATGATAATGACAGCATCTCGCCGGCTTTTTTCTTTTTTCCCCCTTCCCTCTTTCCTCCTGTGCCAGCTTATGGGGCTGTGGGTAAAAAAAATGAACCATCTGTATCGGTTCTTACTGGAAGAGAAGTTAGACTGGAGTATGCTGGATCTCTCTGGCAAGAAAAAGAGGCCTCTAATCCTGGACTTGCCAGCTGGACTAGTTGGACTCGACTGTGACTTTCACACTAGAGTTGTCAGGGCAACGGCTCTGAGAAGTTGGAATCTCAGGAAGGGAGGCGTCAGGGCCCATTTGCTCTTCTAGCCTTATTGTGCTCATACTGTGATTGATTGATCCTCCACTGCTAGAGGAGGCTCCAAACACACCAAAGCCTGAGGAACAGCGAGTGGGCTCGGGAGGATATTGATTCTTCTGGAGCATGTGTTTTCACGCATAGGGTTTTCTGAAATTATGATTCGTCTCACCTGATTCGTTTATTCTTAATTTTTATATGAGCTCTGAATGTGTTTTGTTGTTCTGTAAAGTTTTGTACTGTAATTATGCTGCTCATAATTAGTCATCCCCACAGGGGAACAGGTGTAAGTTAGTTAATTGGAGCAAAACTGGCTGGAGAAATGGGTCTGCTCGATCTGTTTGTAGCTCTTAACAACTGAAAGGATCAGTTTCACTTATCACATTTCTGTTAAATCATAGTTTATTAAAGCTCTGATGTTTCTCACGTGCTGAGTGTGAGTATGAGCGATGACTATGAGCGTGAGTGTGAGCATGAGTGTGAGCATGAGTGTGAGCATGAGTGTGAGCATGAGCGTGAGCATGAGCGTGAGCGTGAGCGTGAGTGTGTGTGTGTCCTTAATCCTGGTCAAAGTGATCCAGCTACTCGTGTGGGGATCATCAAAGTGCCATAATGGAATGGATAATAGCTTAAACACCATTCATGATGCTTCTTATTTCCCATAAGGTCTCTGGATCCCCTTTTACCTTAAAATGAGTACAACTGTTACCTTTTCTTGGATCCCAGGACCATATTTGAATTGGCTTTTTGTTTGAAAGAACTGTAATGAGATAATTATTAAGTTTACAATTGCAAATACATGTGTGCTGGTGGTACTGTGCTGGGGATGTGATTTAGTTCATACATTTTACCAATGAAACAGATGAGAGGTCTTATTGCAAGATGATGTTTCACTTTTGTTACTAATGCAGTCAGATTTTTTTCCATATGGTAGTTCTATCTCTACAGTTACAGCAGATGCATCCAGACATAACGTACCTGCGTACATCAGTATTCAGCAGCCTCTCTCTCCCTAATACACCGGAATATTATGTGACCCTCGGATGAAAAACTGACATATCTCAGCACAGGAAAGGATGCGGTAAACTTCACAATGATTCATCCAAAGGACACACAGGCGTGAAATTCATTCTATACATGTTCCACCGATGGTGAATAGCCATCTGCCACTTTCTGAGGGGAATAAAAACCCTACTACCTACTCTCTCTCTCTCTCTCTATATATATATATATATATATATATAGAGAGAGAGAGCCCATGTGCTCATTAATGGGAAGTGTGTGTGTGTGTGTGTGTGCGTGCACATGTTGTAGTTTTGTAATACTGACTTGGGTTTTAAGACAAAATATAACATTGCCACTAAGAGGCATTTGAGGGAAGCAAGGCTTGTTGTTCACAGGGGGCATGTTAGCCATGTTTGTGGAAATACTCCTATCATGTTAGCCAGGTGTTTCCCTCTTTCAAAAGACTTTGATGTGCCATTTATTATTGTACTTCTAGATTCTTCAGCCTTGCCAAGTCACTTCAAGTTACCCATAAGACAATAAATGGTTACTGACAATATGTTAAATATGCACTGTAGAAGATAGATGCTGTGGTCTTGCATGTTAATAGATTATTGTATATAGATTTGTTTCACAGAAAGTGATGGTGTGTTTCTTGTTGCTTTGGAGATATGTAAAGAATGTTTTTGTTTGCATAGAAACGTTAATTTAATAGAATTTTTGTACAGAAATGTTTAATTTACTTATTCAAGTAAGTTCTGGAGGTTCTAAATTGATTTGTGTTAATTTGTAGCAAATTCACAGGCTGACGGTTTTAGCCATTTCTACCATGACTACCATCTTACTGACCAGCTGTTTCAGTCATATGGCTCATTTAAACTCAAGCTGCTGGATATCCCTACTGGCTTTCCTCTTATAGACTGTATGGGATCTTATCATGTGTTCTCATGTTTCGCAGAACCAGGTTCTCTTCCAAGACTGTGCGTCCATTCAGAGTTGCATTTTAGATCCAGTACCTCTTCCCGAGCAAGATATCGGAGAGTATGTTTCACATCTACATTTTGCCAGTCAATCAATGAAGGCATTAACCAGCCAGTTCTTGTCAAAAGCAAAGGGAAAATTCTCTCCATTTCTCTCATTGAGGTAGAATGAAGACCTTAGCCTCCTTGATCTCTAATGTTCACCATGATTGAACAGAAATAGTTTTTGCTGACAATATCTTTTTTTAGCTGTTTGGAGGTTTATGTGGTTTCAGCATTATGCATTAGCTATTTTGGTGCTAAATAAAGTATATTGTCTTTCTGGTGAATACAGTGGTTTTAGCCCCCCCATTTTGTGCAAGTGACTTTGGTCATCCAGTCTATGGAGCAAAGAGGATTATAAGTTTAAAGAAGCTTAAGCGAGAGTTTGACTTGTTGAAGGGAGATGTACAGTGAATTCAGAATGTATTCAGGCACCTTTTCTTGTTGCACACTTTATGTTGTGGGTTTGATTTTGAATGTATATAATTGCTATTCTTATATTTAATTGCCCATAATAATGAAGTGATAACATGCAGCAATTGTAGCTGCTAGTCATCTTCATTTCTACAAACTTTGCACACTTGGATTTGGGAATCCCATTCATAAAATCCATCAGATTGGATATAATCTCAGTGGTGAGGATATAAACTCATTGGGCAACAAAATATAATTTTTGCTTCTCAATCTAAAATATGTGGACCTTATACACATATACTGAATCAATTTTCAGAGTTGTTCTATCACATATAGTTTTTGTGTGTGTAAATTTTACATTAATTATTTATTACTTCATAAGTAAGGCTGTTGTTGCATTGGAAGTATGTACAGGCATACCTCTAAAATGTAGTGGCTTTTGCTTATGTTAGGCCTCAGGAACATCCCTCTTCAGTGTCCAGCAGTATCCTGAGGGGATCCAGTCTTTTTGTACTCCTTATTCATTATATACATAACACATGACAAATGAGTACACTGGAGCAAACAATTGGGTGATAGAGGAATTCAGAAAACATATTGTGTACATAATAGGCAGTTATTTGTTTTGCAGGAAGCAAAATCACTGTTGACCACAGGCTGGGCTATTCAGGAACATTTAGAGACTTTCCCTGCAGTCTCTCCAATTTTGTTTTGGGTGCTTTGGGTCATTACTGTATTGAAACCTCCCAGGCTGAGTTCATGTGTGCTTTTGGAGGTCTTTTCAAATGTGCTCCTGTATTTGGCTGCATCCATCCATCTGTTGGATGTTATCAGTCTCCCTGTTCCCACCCCAGGGAAGCATCCCCATAGCATGATGCTGCCACCACCATGTTTAGCAATAGAGATGATATTAGCCAGATGATGCGTGATGCCTTCACATGTCATTGTTTCTAGACAGAGATGGTTCTTGTTCTGCCCATACAGGTTTCATCTCAGTTTTCATCTGCTAATGTTTTTCCACATTCTTTTTTTTCCAGAATCCTTTACATGATGTTTAATAAAGTATAATTCGGCTGTTATACTGTTTTTATGTTGTACCATTTTTTATCTTCTTCCTACTCCACCAAAAAGGCCTGATTTATGGAATGCTGGTTAGATTGTCTCCATTGAAAATGTTTTTCTATCTCTGCCCAGAAATTTCAGTGCTCTTTTTTTTAGAGTGACCATTAGATGTAAAACAAAAGACTCTTCTTACCCGGAGGCCCATTTTGGCTGCATGGCCAATTCTAAGAAGACTCAAGGTTGTGCCAAGCTTCTTCCATTTGAGATATATTGAGGCCACTGTGGTCCTCGATATGCTTAGATATTGTTTTATATCTTTGCCCTGATCTATGCATTGCCACAGTTTGATTATGGAGATCAGCAGATAGTTCCTTGGACTTCGTGACTTGGGTTTTGATTCGACAATGCAGTTTAAATTGTAGGCCCTTATAGACCTAGTTGTGTGCTTTTTCAAACTACTTCCAATCAATTGAAATTGCAAGAGACTCCAACTGAGTTCTAGACACATCTCAAGGGTAATTAAAGCAGACAGTATGCACCTGAGCAGATGGGAGTGGCACAGGGTCTTAATGTTTTTGTGGATAAGAGGTTTAATAAATTTTCAAAACAGTCTCAAACATGTTTTCACTTCATCACTATAGGTCTTTGTGTAGACTGATGGACAAAATAAAAATGGAAATTATATCTATTCAGAATCAAATCCATATTGCTGTGGTTCAACAAGTAAATGGGTCTGAATACTTCCTGAATCTACTGACTGTGTTCAACAATGTTCTTCTTATGCATTGTTACAGGCACTGCACAGAATTTAGTTGGATCAATGAGCTTGAGTGATGAGACATCAAAACAGAAAGTGAAGGGTGGTGTGGAACTAAGGCCCATGACATTACATATCATTGCTGCCTCATGATGAACCTGATAGTGTCATGCATTATGTAACTTGATCTGATCAGTCAGAGATGTAAATGTGTTTGAGCCCGGAGATCTCAATGTGCGTGGCGTTCATGCTGATTCAGATAAGCAGAACAAAGAGTGTCACTGTGCTGGATGGGAGGATGGTCTACACTGCGGTCTAGAATGCGTGAATGGATATGTTTGCTAAATGTTGTATGTCGTATTCCTTTCGCATGAATGGTTTGGTAATGATGTCTTGCTTCCACTGAAGAATAATTTGATGTGGTTAATGAATATTTAGTTTTTGATGGTCAGATTTGCACTGAGCACCAGTAATGTAATCTCTATGCTGGAGTGGCTGTAGTCTAAATTAATTATAGCCTGAGGTCAGAAATCACCCCAGTGGCAGGTCCAAGCTTTAGTGATTTCTAACTGATATAAACAGATGATTAAACTTTGGTCATGTGGTTTCATGTCATCCATCAAGTATTCTGGACTGATGTACATGGTTCACAACCTTAGGTCTTTTCTTCTGAAGGATCTAGGCTATCTGTGGGATGTATGGTCAGATGAATCAAAGAAAGGACGCCACTTTTTTCTGGTCTTTTGTTTATTATGCACATACCAGCTGATTTGCTGCCTTTCCAGGGTTCCTCTCCGGAGAATTCAAACTCACTATGCCTCTCAGTAATGTTTGACTCTGTGGTTTTTTGTTGTTGTTTGCTGTTTATTAAAAATATTAATGTTCGCACATTTAAAAGAAACCAGAGTCCACAAAATGTTCTATATGACAGGAAGGCCTGATTATTGTAGTAACACCCAATCAAAAATAATCACAATTGTCTCCATGCAGCTCACTTGTATATTATGTAAATTGAATGCAGTGTACTATCCGAAATCCCCCTGGACGCTGATTTGCATTGCCAGCCAAACTCATTAGGCTCCAGTTCAATGCTGCCTCACACACTTTCCAGGCCCACAGGAGAAGACCATGCAGCCCCCTTAGAAAAATGCAAGACAAACAATGTTTTTCTTTCTTTTTTTATACCAAGATTCCAAGCCCAGACATGCTCTTCACTCAGGGGAGAAAAGGAGTGAGATGTTGAAGCCACAAGACGCAGCAGCGGCCAAAGGCAAATGCCTACGAGCCCGTGCTGTCTGCCGAGCTGTCTTGGATCGCTCAGGACGGCCGGGATCAAAGCCAACCTTGCTTTCTTAAGGATTTCGCCCGGCACTTCCATCACAGGGCACTTCTAGTCGCCGCATGGGCACCCACTGAGGCCAGATTCCTATAAAAGAAATGTGACTGGGAAAATGATATGTGGTTGAAAGAAAGTGCGAGGGAATGGAGCAAAGATGAGGAGATTAGAGACACCCCCACCCCCCCCCCAGAAATCAGTGAATCAGTTCTCCTCGGATGCGGGAGAACTGTGCTGTCCCTGTGTGCTGCCTTTTGGGGTCAAGCTTTGAAACCAGAGTCGGCAATTTCACAAACAGCCGCTAGCAGCAGCACGTACTGTATCTGACGCAGAGACCAGTCACGGCGACTGTCACTGTGCTGGACAGCCCGTTTATCTGGATCGGATTGGGTTGAAGTATAGCGCTTGGCTAAGTCTTTTTGGCTTTTGCCCTCTCTGAACGTCACCTGTGAGCGAGCGCTTGGCTGCTGTCCCACACCTCTGTGTCTTGTAGCTGACGTGTAGCTCTGCACGTTTATGCTGTGTGGAGAGTAGACCTGCTGTCTGCAGGCAGATTAAAACCTGTTAAAGACTAAAACATCTGTAACAGTAAATTGTTTCAGTATTTGTGGTTTTTCTTCTGCTTGACTGGTATTCTTGTTCATATTTTTTTCTTTCACATATCATTATATAACTTTTATTATAAATGATGATCAAATTGAAGTTTCTGCAATAACTGGCAACATCCTAAATCCTCAGCCATTTAGATTTTACAAAGGGATATTTTTTCCAAAGGGTTTTTTTTATACAAAGTTTTAAAACCTTAAAGTTTTCAAATCTCGAGGCCACAGACAGACCTTTGTTTCGTTATGATGTGTCTGAGATGTCATCTGCCTTAGTAGAGGGACTGAAGCGCAGATACAATGCCAGACTCATCAGCGCTTGTCCAGTCTGTTCTAGTTTTTTGTATTTATTCTAATCTACAGAAATGGAACTGGTTTTGTGCTAGTGGATACTGCTACTACTACTATTACTGTTATTGTTTTTTATATAAATAATAATGGTAGTAGTTGTTCATTTAATAATCATTTTGGTATTTTGTTCAGATAACTGTTTAGATGCTGCTGCATAATGCTCTATGCTCTATTTCCTCTTCCAAATACTTATGTAGCATTTCAGATCTAACTGTGTGTATATGTATGTGTATGTGTATATATATATGCTACTGAATATATTTTCTGTTTCTCTGTGTAAAGAGGCACTGTGATAATTAATAGCATGCTTCTGTTTTCCAACTGCACTCTGTGTTGCCTAATCCATATGCATCCCTTTCTCTGTGTCTGTCTGACTGAGTTGGACCTTATGACTCAGTAATTAGTCTTCTTGTGTTCTTCCTTGTTGCTGAGGGCTTGAGAATCCATCATTGGGTTGTGCAGCTTATGAAAGAGATTAAAAGATGAAGCTGGTGCATTAAAAGAATCACTGATATATGGTACTGTCTGAACCCTCAGCCGCAAGTAGTGGAGGTGCATTACTTCCAAGAGAAGATCACTGCAGAGTTTCTCTGTCTCACTGAAAGTAGTGGAGGTGCATTACTTCCAAGAGAAGATCAC
>JAOYMR010000014.1:7975147-7986747 GCA_025802075.1 Tenebrosternarchus preto
CTCTCTTTCTCTCTCTCTCTCTCTCTCTCTCTCTCTCTCTCTCTCTCTCTCTCTCTCTCTCTCTCTCTCTCTCTCTCGCCCTGCAGTCTGTGTATGTGTAGATCGTCGTGAGCCAAGGTTCTAATCAGCTCCCATCACTCACTGCTTTGCGGAGCTGCGCTTTGTCAAATGCCTCCTCATCAGAACCCGGCCCGCTGTAGCAGCCCCTGTCACCTTCAGCCATTTTGTAATCCATCATCAACTGTCATGTTGCAGAACTGCTCCCACAGTCTCGTCCTTGGGAGTCTAAGAGAACTAGGGGAGATGAGAAACATCACGTCAGGTCGCTTTAATCAGACTCCAACTCGCTTTATGGGGGTTAAATTCCTTTAGGTCGCCCTTTAAGATGGCCTGAAGTCCCATTTTCTCCTCCCTGAGTTGGTTTTCAACAGACTTGGTCAGAGTGAAAGAGATGAGGAAGGACTGTAGCAAAACTCAGTGAGTCAGGGCACTGTCACTAAAGGTTCTCACTCCTGGAGTTTTGTGATGGTATAGCTTGTTCATATCTGGCACACAGGAACAATGGGAAAAAGTCAGGATCCAGAGTGTTGTTCTTGCTCAGTTTACATTGGCTTTTCTTTCAAGATTTACATTGACTACAATTTTCTACTTAAGATGCCTGAAGCCCTTTAAAGGCTTAACTCTGGCATGTATTACCATTCTCCTGAAGTTCTACAGTCCATCTCAGTCACGTGGCTCAGCTGAGGCTGTCTAACTGTTAATCCTAGGATATCTTACAACTTGGCTGATGGAAGATCAATTTCTTATATTGTTTCTAAATTCTGGTCCATAGTATACGAGGAAAAGAAGCTCTGTAAAACACTCTATAGGTAAATCTCTGTAAAAAAAACTCTATAACTTTCTTTAGAAGACGTATATGGAGTTTATTTGGCTTTTTATTTCAGTTTATATTTTATAGTTTGTATTAATTAATATTATTTGTCATAGAAACTTTGTTTAAAAAATAAATGAATACAACATTATTATAATTTGTAAATACTATAACATTTCCCTTTGGGCTCCCCAAAAACCAAGCACTGTTTTTCACTGACATATCAGCATTGTATTTGAATGTGTAAAGACCATATGTGTGAGACCGTAAGTCTGAAACAGCTGGTAATTTTTGCAAAGCATTGGAATCTGTTGTGTTGTCTCTTTTGATGCAAGATTCAGGCACATCAGTACCTGGTAGAGAAATGTTTTTTTATCTATGCTGCTGCTAACATTTTTTGACACTCCAGTGCCTTCAGTAAGTTTAGAAAATTGCTTGATGTCGAGGGGAAAGTATTGTCTGCTGTTTTCTGTGTGTCCTTGCAGGTTTTGTTGATCACAGTTTGACTTGAGATATTGTACCATTGTGTTCATTCAATTAAGTCCTCCCTCAAAAGACAAGAAGTTAAACCACTCAGTTGTACAGGTGTATTGCTCTCTTAAATGACATGCAAAAATTGCAGTGCCTACTAGGATTTCTGTAGGGAGCACTTTAATGACATTACTTATAACATGTATGGTTGATTAAGTTAAATGTTACTTGTAATATTATTGAATCATGGATTGCATATACCTTTCAGTTATGTTACAATTTGGTCTTTTGGTAAAAATATAGACACTGTGTGTGTGTGTGTGTGTGTGTGTGTGTGTGTGTGAGCACACTTCTTTCTCTCGTTCAGGAGCGTGTGGTAGTGGAGAACGAGCATTGGCTAGCTGTTGTGCCTTATTGGGCCACATGGCCCTTTCAGACTCTGCTGTTGCCACGACGACATGTTCTACGGTTTCCTGACCTCACTTCCCAGGAGAGAGACAGTGAGTTCCTACTTCCCTTATGCCATCTTCTTTAAGACATCTCCTCAGACAGTCACACTTAGTTAAGCAAAATGCTTTTCTAGTCTCAATATGTGTATATCCCTGTGTAATCTATGTATGCCCAAATGTCATGTCATCTACAAAATGCTTTCATTTACATTTTAATTGTCTTTAAAATGAATGGCTTTAAAGACTGTAGTATCAGTAGTTGGTGTTTTGATGAGCTGTTTCAGGAATACCAATTTCCAGTTGGTGAGAGAAAACAAGCGTTCTAAGATAATGATGTTGACGACTACAGAGCAACATTCTCCAGTATTTTCTTCATTATTTAATTTCTTTCCTGTTTTATAGTCCATAATGAAAAGTTCACTGCTATGTACCTAAATTTATTTTGTCAAACCACACACATCTCAGCCACAAGCAGCGTGTGAGATCAAACCACACACATCCACAAGCAGTGTGTGAGATCTTGTCTGTGTCTTTTGACCTTTCTGCTAAAGCTGCACTTGCACACAGATCTTTCTTCTCCACATCACATCACCGAATGTCTACACTTTACAACCCCCCTCCCCAGAAATTTCTGTGTATTCATTAAACCTCTTATCCCCTTCCCCCGTGTTGGTAACATCAACCTGTCGGTGCTGGAAAAACGGAAAGGGGAGGGAGAAGGGGCTGCAGTAACAGATGACGCTTCCTGGATGACGTGGGCGGGACACATGCCGAGCCTGAGTGGTTTAGGTGTAATCCCCAATGTAAATAAATGTCAGGCGAATTAGCGTGAGGGTCAGCCTCTGTCAGGGAGAGGAGCGGTGGGCGGCAGCGGTGGATCACGACCCGCCTCAGAGCGCAGCAATTAAAGAGGCCGCTGCCCAGTTAATTTGCTCAGAGAGGAGCGGCTCCTTTTGGGATTCGCTGTTGCCAGGTGGGGAGAGATGGAAGGGGCGGGTCTCTAGGCTGCTTAGTGAGAAAATGGCACTGATTTTGTAATTGCCTAAAGGTCACAAGTTGGACTGCACAGTAAACAGCAGATTTGCATTTAGCTCTTAAGATCAACGATGGGAGTGAACGAGCAAGTTCAGCAAGATGCTCCTAAGTTTAAAATGTGCTGGTAATGAATCTCAGAGGCTGCAGTACTTCACTTCCCACGCTTATTTTACATGTTTGTTATTGTGTTATTCGTTATTCGACTGATCCAGGCATGATTTCCCCAGTGTCCTTGTCTCACAGTGTGTGTCCTCAAAATGCATTTACCTTGCCTTCTTCTGCCAACCTTCATTTGTGTCCTCATTACAAATGCTTGTATTTATACATATTTCATAAAATAGACAGTACGCATAATTTGAATGGAAATGAGGTGTAACTGTCTGCCTATATTCTAGATACATGTGCAAAATGCTCTGCTAAATATCGTTTTCTACTATTGGTGGTGGTTTTTGGTGCTGAGGGGCTGGAGGCCCTTGACCTAGACAGTAATCCATTTTTAATGACAGCAGAAACTTGTATTTGTCTGAGATAAAAGAAAATAATAATAAAAAAGAACTAAAAGCCCAACTGGTACATTATAGAGTGTAGTACCATGGATGGATTGGTTAAATCCTCTGTCTTTGAGTTCACCTGCTTTATACTTATAAAATCTACAGTAAGGTTTTACATCATGTAACACAAGTGTAGTTATCTTATTAGTCTTAATTCATTTTGAATTAGGCATCTGAGCAAGAGGCTTTGACAGTGCGTTTGCCCAGCTGTTCATACAGGTTGATTTTCATTAAATTTAAGCTAGGGTTTTATTGTATTTTTATTGTATTTCTGTACAGCTGTTTCCTATTAAGTAAAATAAATTCCCTTTTAACCTTCCTTCATCGTTGAAGGACAAATTTGGTTTTTGTACTGTGACTCAACTGCCTCAAGGTGGAATTTTTTGTAGTTGTTTTAATTAGTACATATGTAACTGTGTGTGTATGTTTGTGTGTGTGGTGTGTGTGTGAGAGAGAGAGAGAGGGAGAGAGAGAGAGAAAGAGAGAGAGAGCGTGTGTGTGTGAGAGAGAGAGAGAGAGAGCGCGAGAGCGTGTGTGTGTGTGCGAGAGAGAGAGAGCGTGTGTGTGTGAGAGTGTGTGAGAGAGAGAGAGCGCGCGTGTGTGTGTGTGAGTGTGAGTGTGTGCATGTGGGCTGTGAGAATGAATGCAGTTCTTGCATGTGGCAGCAGTGCCTGGGATCTAGTGTGGTCTGTGTGTAATGAAACAAAGCAGTCTAAAGCCCAGGCAATATCGGAGGTAAATTGACTTCAATTCTGGCCAGTTCGAGCTTCTTATCTTTCTCTTTCTCCTACTCTCTGTCTCACTACAGGTCTGGCATCCATAATGAAAAGGCTCCTGACAAAATACGACAACCTCTTTGAGGTCTCCTTCCCCTATTCGATGGGCTGGCATGGTAAGAGATGCATTCGACGTGCCAATTATGAGGCTGGAGGGGAAGACAAAGGCAGCCATGGGCTTTTGACAAATGGCAGGTGTTGCTAGTTGTCTCGTTTCCATGGAGAAGTTTAGAGAAGGGGAGGGCTAAATATGTCACCCCCACCACTCCAGCACTCCCGTCTGATGAAGGTGACGCTTGTGAATATCCTTCATGCGTCGCCGGTCGGCTGTTGTCCCAGTGTCGGTGGGACCTGGCGTGCCAGAGCAGTGAGGGGAGGTTAAAGCGACACTCCACCAGGCGTAAACCTGTCAGTGGCTTTCAGGCAAATTGTGCGCGGATTAAGCTCCATGAAGGCTCTATTCTTGTTATCGCGGAATGTCTCAAATATCTCTTGGCCCGATAATGCAAAGTGCCAGCTTGGAGCTCGTGCATTATTCATGAGCTACGCGGCTAATAGATTGCTCTTGTCTCCTCTTGTGAGCCACCGCCTGGCTCGGAGCACGAGACACAGCCTCTCGACACGGCTGTGGGTTAGTGTCGCACTTAAACGCCGCTAAGAATGAGCCTGTTCTGCAGCACCTTTTAACAAGTGCTTGTGTGTGTGTGTGTGTGTGTGTGTTAGGCTATTATTCATACTTGACTTTCTCTCGCTATTATACACACATGTAGCATCACTCTTCTTTCACACGCTGATGTGCTCACACACATGCACAAATCATACTTTACTCATACAGACTGAAACTCTCTTTCACATCATGCCATACTCTCTCACACACATTCATACACTCTCACACTCTCATTCTTACATTATCACAGTCTTATACACACACTATCACACTCTTCATGGATACGTTATCATAGTCTTTTTCATATACCTTTAAACTCCCAAAAATGTTCTACTGTGTGAGACTATGATGGTGTTTCACATGTGCTATTAAACTCTTAGGAGTACACTATCATAGTGTCTCATGTATGTTCATAAACTCCCATAAATACGCTATCGTAGGTGTCACGTATGCTCATAAACTCTCATCAGTATACTATTATAGTGCCTCACGCATGTTCATAAACTCTTATACGTACACATTGTTCCTTTCATGACTGTGGTGGCTGCAAGGTTCTCTTCAGGGTCCGTCCTGACTAGGGCTGAAGGAGCCACACAGGCCGGGGTTTTCCCCACGTCCGTCGTCGGGCCTGCACAAGTGGTGCCTGTCGCCAGCAGACAGGATGGATGATAGTGAGAAGTGATTGACAGCTAGCATACGGCAGGCCGGTGGGAGGGGAGTGGCCGTTTTAATCTGCAGTCTTGTTGCTGCCTCAGACGGCTGGCCTCCGCACAGCCAGGACCTCTTGCAAGCATGTGAGTGGCAGCTTGCATGTCAGGCTGCAGATCTGACAGCTGTCACCTGCTAAACCAGGGCTTTTAGCTGATGGAGAAGCAGTGAGAAGCAAAACTGCTTTAGTGAGACTCATTGTAAACACACAGATACACACACACACACACACACACACACACACACACACACACACACACACACCACAACCTCATATCACATCATCTAATACCATACAGGTATATGCGCCTCATTAAGGATGGGGATTAGAACTCATCCTTTCTTCTCTCCCTCCACCTTCCTCTCACTTCCTTCTCTCTTGCTTCTTCCTGTCTCCCTCTCTTTTTCACTGACAGCTTGAAATGCCCCCATTCCTTCTCACTCGCGTTCTGGGTCTGTGATGTTCATTTGACTCTGACGGCATAATGTGCAGCTCTAATGTTGGATTAATTACACCTACAACATGCTTGGCTGCTGTTGCCCAGCACCCAGAGTGTCCGTCATGGGAATGATCCATGCTGCTCCATGCCAGATGCATGTTAGCCAGCAACGGCCCACGCGCTGGGCAGGCGTTCTCCAGAGCTTGTAATCAGCTGTGCCACTTTTAACAGGGAAATCGGAGATAAAGAGAAGTCATCAACATGAACCAAGAGTTCATTAGCATTGGTGGGGAGATGCTCTGGAGGGAAGATAGGAGGACTCTGGAGAGAATGGGCTGGCTGAGGAGAGGCTGGACAGGCTCAGAAAAGGGTGAAATCAGATTAGCATAGATGTGAAAGTCCTTGAGAATGACCAGTGGTTTAACTAGCCAGAAAAGTGCTTTTGCGAAGGGCTGGAGACCATATGTTTTTATGAGATGGCGCAGATAGTTTTAAAAGGCTTTTTAGATGTAATTAAATGAGCCATACAAGGTCTTTAAAATCATTCCATACATGGTAAAGTGGTCATCAAAATGTTTAATACTGTGCTACCTCTTTGACATTGCCCAAATGATCACCTTGTGTGTAGCTGTTGGGTGGCACAAAACACAATAAAATACTTTGAGCACTTGTAAAGTATTTACACAATCCTTTTAGCCTGTAGTCACCTATGGGCCTGCTCAGGGATGAAGAGGTGCACCCTATAACATTTTAGACGTAATTCCCACCTGAACCTGGTGTCATGTACAGGGCTGCAGGGAGCCCCCCACTCCCATCATGTATTAGTGTGGTGCTGAGAACCCATTGAACCTCTGCATGGATGAGTCTCCACTGAACATGTCACGATGCTACAAACAGCAATCAAACAAAAGACCATCCTGAATCTTACAAGCCTAAAAATGGCTAAGGAAAAGGTGTGTTTGTGTGTGTTTATCTATTCCTTAATTATGAGCCTGGCTTGGTGATGTGTGGAAATTTGGTAATATCCAGAGGCTCAGTGTGCTTCCTGTCTTGGAGGTACAGTCATATAGCGTTAAGATAGAACTATGACATGATAAATATTATCTGAGCAGTCTGGAATAGAACTAGCTGGGCTGGGGAATAAATCACGATTGTATTAATATTATGTTGCTGCCAGTGAAGAAATGCTTGTACGATTAAATACAAAATATTAGGTGATCAATCAAAATATTATTTCCTCTGTTAGAAATTGCTTGGAATTACTGGACTAGAGGTTACATGGAAAATTCATCACACCCACGCCACCACATCATTGTATGGTGAATAATAAACCGCCTCATATGATAGGATATTCCAGGGAGCGATATTTTGGTGATCTGGGGGGGGGGTGGTGCATTACCCTACCGGCTCTTTCTGCTTACACAGTCTATAACAAGGCTTTAATTTATATGCACATCAACCCTAAACACCACAGATAGTGCTTAACATTCTTAACACAACAAGAGCCGCTCGGTTTCCAACTCTGGGTCGGCCATTATTTATTACTCGTGTTATGAAGGCAGGGAAAGTGATCTAGTTAGAAGCCATGGCAGGATATTTGAACTGGAGTCAATTCACTTCATGCTTTGCATATGTGGGTTTATATTAAGTGCCACAAGGAGCCAAGATGTGAATGACAGGGAAAGATTGTATTTTCTGCGGTTTGACTGTTGTTCCTTCCCATATGAGCAGTTCTCTATGGAGCATAGAGTTTGGATGGGGGAGAAATTGAAGCCATTTATTTGGGCAAAGAGAAAACGGCTGTGTAGCTTGACCCAGGCATGGCACCAGAGAAAGTGTTTTCACCTTTTAAATTCCCATAATTTGCCCAGGAGTCAGATTTTTCCAGCCTGTCTCGTTTTGGACAAGCTCCATGCCGTATTCATCAAACATTAAAAACAAAAAGGGCATAGCAAGCTCATTTCAGCCTGGGCTTTATAGCCTGTCTGTACAGCTCCGCAAAGGCCATCAGGCATGATTGTTTTTTACCCTGGTACCAGTGTGTCTTCTAGGTGGGAAGTGATTTATCAAAAGGACACTTCTTGCTTGCAGGTGGGAGACTTCTGTCCGTTCATGTCTGTCTCGTTTAAAAGCGGGTGGTATGTAACAAGCAGGTCTGCGTTTGTCTGGTCTCTTAGAACACTAGCACCTCGCTCAAAGACGTGGCCAAATTCATCAGTCACTAATGGGGCTATAAAATGTCTTCCACCAAGCAGGCCTTTAGTGTGCGCTAGTGACTAACAGAATAGTAAGAGCCCCGGGATGTGTTCTTGTGCTTGTGGCAACCATTCCAGTTTTGCATGGCCCTCGTTTCCTGTGGTGCTGCTGTCAGAGCGCCACACGTGCCGTCACACGTGCCGGTCTCCTTTTTGTTTTTTTGTTTTTTTCTTTTTTTTTTCTTTTTTATCTTTTTTAAGAGAGCAGCTAACAAGTGTATGTTTGATGTGGAGCAATTGGGACTCCCAAACTTTCCAGGCGCCTGTTATTGTTCCACACTTGAAATATAACCATGTTTTTTTGTTTGTTTGTTTTAATTAGTTTTTTGTTTGTTTGTGTATTTATTTTTCTGTATTTGCAGCAAAGCTAGAAAGTAGCAGTTTACCCCCAAGTTACCCTTTTTAAAAGTAACCTCTGTAAAGTTTGCTTTGTGAGAGAAAGGGCACTTCAAATACCTCTTGTTTTACATTTGAATTCTTCCACTCTCTGGCCTTTATGCTTTCGTTAAAGGACACCTAAAAGGGGAGGGGGAGGGGTGTGGGGGGTAATGGATGAGGGGTGAAGCAGGAGAGGCTGTGGCGGTGCAGAGCCCAGCCTGCCTTCGCTTGCCAGCGTTTTCTCCACCTGCTGTGGAAGGCCATCACATCCAATGTCCTGTGTCTTCCTGTGGAAGGCCATCACATCCAATGTCCTGTGTCTTCCTGTGGAAGACCATCACGTCCTGTGTCTTCCTGTGGAAGGCCATCACGTCCAATGTCCTGTGTCTTCCTGTGGAAGGCCATCACGTCCTGTGTCCTGTGTCTTCCTGTGGAAGGCCTTAACGTCCTGTGTCCTGTGTCTTCCTGTGGAAGGCCATCACGTCCTGTGTCTTCCTGTGGAAGGCCATCACGTCCTGTGTCCTGTGTCTTCCTGTGGAAGGTCATCACGTACGGTGTCCTGTGTCTTCCTGTGGAACGTCATCACGTCCGGTGTCCTGTGTCTTCCTGTGGAAGGCCATCACGTCCGGTGTCCTGAGTCTTCCTGTGGAAGGTCATCATGTCCGGTGTCCTGTGTCTTCCTGTGGAAGGTCATCACGTCCGGTGTCCTGTGTCTTCCTGTGGAAGGCCATCATGCCCGGTGTCCTGTGTCTTCCTGGCCTGCGTTCGTACTGCTGTCACCTCTCAGAGCATTTTCCAAACCCGATGTAAGGTCTGCAAGAACAGATCTCCTGGACTCATAATTATTTAGCTGCTTGTAATTCCGAGGATGTCGTAGGGTTTTGAAAAAAATGTTGGTACTCATGAACATGTGGAAAGAATGAATAATATCTTAGGCGTGTGCTCTCCTGCTTCTCTTTCATTGTTATTTTGTTTTGGTATGTTCTGATGTGTTTCATCTCTGCAGATGCAGGTGTGCCCACTGGCCTGTGCTTTGAGAGTGTCTCACTTTGTTCCTGTGATGCCTGGGAGCTTTTGTAATCACAGCTGCTGAAATGAAAAATTATATGTCATTATTTACTAATAAGTTATATTCATGCCTCATGTAAATCTGTTGAACACTAATAAAAAAAACTGGGGAATTAGTCATTAATTGGACAACTAGTTTTAAATCAAACATATAAATTCTAAATTAATTTGTTCTTGAATATATTCTTAAGTCAGTAATTTAGCTTTATCACTCAACACTTATCAATCTTTTTACTCTGTTTATCATACCATTTTATCACACTCCCACTGTCATTAAGTCTTAAGACACAGGTTGTTAGCCTGAGAAGAAAGTCAGATAGCTTAGCAATGACACAGGGATTGTCATTCATAGCACTAAAATCCTTTCAACACATTGAGCATTTGTTTTATTTGTAACTTTCATTTGATTTGTATTTAATTCCACAGTGCTGCTCACCCCATCATTTTTCCTGTTGACTTCCCCCAGCTCCCATTTAACACTTTTCCTCAGAATGTCAAATATTCTTTTGTTTCATTCTCTTTTCTTCTCATATAGCCACCATGACTTATTAAAGATCATTTGTGGTGATTAGTCCTGAGAGATCGGTCATCAGGCTCCTTGGCCTTATTCGGCAGGCAGATAATTGTAGGGTGCAGTCATCTGTCAGATACCTCTCATGGCCTTTAAAAAAAGGAGTGTAGGTTTTCTATTACTTTAATGGCTATAATCGAGTCTGTGAAATGAGCAAGAATCAATCCATTAAACATTTGGAAAGCAAAACCCACTGAAAACTTCAGTATCTGAGGCTAATGATGGGCAAGGCAGGAGGTCGTGTGTGTTGAGTGTGTTTACAGCCGATAACCCACGAGGGGTTGGGCAAGACCACACAACAGCATCCGCAAAGCAGCCGGACGGATGGCATGCGGCTCCATGATCATATACGCTCAGGTGAGCGAAGGCTCAGTACTGGTGGAAGGAAGTAGATTAACATGGAGGACCAGAGCCTGGAGTGATGGAAACAAAGCTTAGTGTTGTGTTTGGGACCAAGATCAAGATCTTAACTGACAAGACTAAATGGATCAGTTAAGACAGAGTCCTGAACATTTCACTTTCAAGAGTTCAGTTCAAGACTATTAGTCTGAATTAAAATTACAATTATAACTTGAACAAGGCTTAAACACAATATCATTATATGAACATTTCAGGGTTTTTTTGTTGTTTACAATTAATGAGAAATTAATACAAGACAAAAACAAAGAAACGTGAAGCGTGAATGAAAGGTATTTCATTACTGGACATGAATTCCAGCAGTAAATGTTTTTACTTTAGCACACTCAGATATTCTGTGCTCTCAACTGGTCTCAGGAAGAAATTTCCCGAAGTGCTTAAGATTCACCCAAAAGTATGACTAGACAGACCAGGCTCAAAACACTAAAATACCAGCAAAACCAATGGGCATGTCACGTTCTTATCAGTGTGTTCTGCACTGTGCTACTGCCACACTGTGATAACCTCATGCTGTAAATACGTTTTCCATCATCGGGAGAATGTTTCCCTAGGATTTAGACATCCTCCTCAATGTCCTCATCTGTCTGGCCTGCTCATATTTATGTGACATTCTCCACCACCTTGGTCCTCAACCTGCACACTGAGCTGCCAATCATAACAATTTCAATCTGCAAAATTACCATAAATATACCCTGTCTATCTAAATTTGTACTTTTCTGTCCTCTTCAATAATCACTGTTTCACATGCTACTAACACGTTAAATGGCATTAGCTAATCTAAACGTTTCCTCTGTAACCTCATTAACCGCTGTTACAGGACAGAGATAAGATACTGCTCTGTTACAGGACAGAGATAGGATACTGCTCTGTTACAGGACAGAGATAAGATACTGCTCTGTTACAGGACAGAGATAGGATACTGCTCTGTTACAGGACAGAGATA
>JAOYMR010000014.1:8006111-8016872 GCA_025802075.1 Tenebrosternarchus preto
CCCTACACCCCTATGTTCCCTACACCCCTATGTTCCCTACACCACTGTGTTCCCTACACCCCTATGTTCCCTACACCCCTATGTTCCCTACACCACTGTGTTCCCTACACCCCTATGTTCCCTACACCACTGTGTTCCCTACACCCCTATGTTCCCTACATCCCTATGTTCCCTACACCACTCTGTTCCCTACACCCCTCTGGTCCCTACACCCCTATGGTCTCTGCTGGCGTCTTAATGTTTGTCAAGAAGAAGAAGAAAAAAAAACATTAACAAGAGCTTAACAAGAAGTCTGTGGTTATGCTAGCACAAAGTAATGTCTGCCATAAGTGCGAAATCTGAAAAGAGGCCATTCATCTATCATTCGGATCTCATGGGACTGTTGCAATAACACCAAACACAGGAGACAACAGAATGTTTATGTACCCAGCACACCATAGCTCATTTTACTGGGAATGCATACGACTTCAGACATATGTCTGTCAAGTTAAACACAGTCACATGTTGATAAATTGCTATTATGTCCTCCTATATGTGCATAAATCTGAAAGTGTCACTGAATCGTGGATCTGGTGTTTATCACGCAGATGGATGTGTGAGATTCTATATGATAAATGAGAGGGATAATTCTGGGAGCAGCATGCAGGTTGGGCCCTCCCTCACCTCTGACTCCTCCCATGGTGTGGACATGCAGGTTGGGCCCTCCCTCACCTCTGACTCCTCCCATGGTGTGGACATGCAGGTCGGACCCTCCCTCACCTCTGACTCCTCCCACGGTGTGGACATGCAGGTCGAGCCTTCCCTCACTTCTGACTCCTCCCATGGAGTGGACATGCAGGTCGGGCCTTCCTGCTTCCTGATAGGATGTACCATTTAACTGTTTGATGAACGCCAGTGGAGAGCCACTGGGATACGGGCAGGAGATAATGTGCATTTGGAAAAGTAACCTTGACAGGTTGTGCTGAATGAATCATTTGGGTCCCGCTGTAATGATGTAAACACTGTAGGTTATTCCAGCTGGTGCTGTGATATTTGCTGCAAAGGACTGTAAAGGTTGTGGATTTTATTTTTGTTTTCTGCTTTTAGTTAGTGAGATTTGTGTGTGTGTGTGTGTGTGTGTGTGTGTGTGCGTGAGCGTGTGCGTGCGTGCGCGTGCGTGTGTGCGTGTGTGTGTGTGTGTGTGTGCGTGCGTGTGTACAGACGGTGACGAGAGAGAAAGATCTATGAACTGCTATGAAAGATCTATGAACTGCTATGAAAGCTTCTTTTGGTGCAGCTCATCTGTCATTATGCCTAAAATCATTTGTCTGTTCTTACTTTGTTTGGATTATGATTAGATGTTGTTAATATAACACAAAATATTCCTCTTTCCTCTTCAGAAAAAATTTGAAGAAATGTTTTCCTTTTTTAAGCTTAAGAACTTAGAAGTTATTTTGTACGTTATTAAATGGTTGAACAACTTAATTTAAGTGAATGTATTGAATGAATTCATTTGTTAGAAGTCATCGGTGAACTTCAGAAATAGGACTGTATATGCTGCAACAGTATATTCCTTGTGTTCCTACTAAGGAGTGTGTCATGTTGTTTATTTTCCCCATATCCACCTGTGCATTCATGTGTAAATCAAACCACAACAGACTTCATAAAACAAGCGCAGACCTGCTGAAGTACTTCGGTTTCATTCCTGCAATCATTCAGCTAAAGTTTCACTGCCACGTAAATTGAAAAGAAAAAAAAGTTTCTTTTCCCTGGATTTGGTAGTCAAAATTCCAAGGTCAGTCTAATTGAATCCAGACTTGGGAGCGAGTCCCCTGTTCATAAATTATATTAAATTGACACACCAGAAGGGTTTCGTGATCTTCTCATTCTGTATTTAGTACCACGTAATTAGGTCATGAGTCGATGGTTAAGTTAAAGGAGTATTGCTGTAGCAGAGAAGGAAATCCCAAAGCCCATGTGTCCAGACCAGATCTGCATGAATCGGACCATGCTGCCACTAGCTAACCAGACTTCCTTACTCCTTCCTCTGAAATGTGCTCAGGAACTGTAGTGAGTTTCCTGCTCGTCCAGCCAGTGAGGAGTCGGATCTTGATCCTTGTTGCACTTCTTATCTCTGCACTGACAATGGAAAAAAAACCCACAGGAGGTCATAACCATCGGCGTAGGAGTAGGGGTTGCATTCCTGTGCGGTTGGTTGGAAGTCGGGAGGTAGGATTGAACCCTCCGTAAGTCCTGCCACACTCCTCCCAGAGCACGAACTCGGCTGCACACGTGTCCCAGAGAGGGACATGGGCAGGTGGGTGGCCTGAGGTTTGCCTTGTGCTCTGTAGGAGTTAAAAGCCTCCTTCATTCATTATATCACTCGTAGTTTTTCAACCTGGTGTACCTGCACTCCACGCTTATCAAAGGCAAAAACTGAGCTGACGGAGCAGTGACAGCACATCAAAGAGACCTTCCTCTTCCTTGTTTTACTCACTTTGCCAGCAGAGGGTCATGGTGCAGGACTCCACCTCCAAACCTCACTGTTCAAATAGGTGTTAGATTGGATATCAGTGTAACTGGAGATGGAACAGCTTATAGAGGAAGATTATATCTTGTGATTCTTTTCTTGAAAGCTTTTTAAAAACAATTTCTTGACCTTATCATCTTGAACTGAAAAACAAACCAGTTGAGAATGGCTCCTTGTGTACTGGAATAGAGGTGTGAGCTTTTGGCCCATGACCCCTAGCCCATGACCCCTGGCCTCTGTTTGACATTTGGTTGCAAAACGAAAAGTTAGAAAACAAAAGTAAGTGGAGCATTGTGTTAAAATATTACAGATGTTTGTTTTGGCAACTGTAAATATAAAAATTTTAGTTGTTTCTCCATCAGTTCCCCAAAGCGTGAAAAAAGTTGTGGTGATGGTCTAAATCATTTTTGGCCCTAGAATATACACATTATGCCTCTGTCTTTTCTCTTCGTCAATCACCTGGACACGTCATGATCCCAAGATTCCCTTTAGCTAGCTGGACTTTGGACATGTTGCACAACAAAAGCAAATACTTCAATTAGGAGACCACTGTTAACGGGTCTCAGATCTGTTTTAGGAGGCAGGCCCATATATAATCGTCCTGTAATAAAACAGTTCATCCACAGTGTGTTCTCTGCCATGACCACAGTACTTGCAGTAAGTAATTAGTAGTTAATGGGCCGTACCTCAACATTTCTGTTTATCTTAGTTGTTCTCCCTTTGACCTCCCAGATCTGTTCACCTGTAAGCAGCCTTACACAACAGCATCATCAGAGTTCAATTTATTTGATGTTTGTTCAAGATCTGTTCAAAAGATTGAGAGATCCACTAGACACAAATGAAAACTTGTACCTAACGTTAATTTTTCTACATATAATTATGAAGTTCCTTGTCATATGGGACAAATGTGTCAAATAATGAAAGAAACAGACGAAACTGTCTCTTTCTGGCCTGAGCTGTTGTGTGTCTGCTCAACCAGGGGCCACTGTAATCACACCGGCTGGCAGCAGCGGCCTCACCGCTCCTCCCAACATATCTTAACGCCATGATTTCTTTCCCTCCTGTTGAGTTTGACAAGATGCTTCTTCATAAAAGATGGTTCCTATTTGACCTCATAGGTAGGCCACATTAATCAAGGGGAAACGACTGGTCAAGCAATCTGCTGCAGCTTTTCAGGAGCGATCCATGATGGGCCACTGCCACAGAATGGAGATTTATTCCATTTCAAAACTTCAGTTTTATTAAATATAAATTATTGTATGAGCAATAGTGAAAGTCACACATCTCTAAGAGATTTTTCTGTGGCTTGGTTTCAACAGTATATCATGTGAATGTTTTACATCCTTTTTGGGGAGAACTGGCTGAAGTTGATTACAGGAAGTGGAATTTTTTCTTTAGAATAATTACTCTTATTCTCTTAGCACGTGTGGTGAATCTGAAACAGACGGTTGAGAGTCTTGAATGAAATCCTGGACAAATGAAAATGCATAACTCATGTTCTGTTATGAGCACACACACACACACACACACAATGAACGAAGAAATCCCGTCAGCTTAGACCTTTCAGTCCGCCAGCAAGTGTCTCACACAGTATTGGATTTCCGTCTGCAGTTTATTGTTTCATCATGCATGCCGTGTTTCGGAGGAATGAAAACAGCCATGGGCTGCGTTTGTTGAACAGGCTTCCATGCAGACAGACAGGTACTGTATATTTGCCGTGTCCTTAGTGATGGATCTGGACGAACTGCGTCCGCTGTCGAGCCATTCTGAGGCAGCTTGCCATCGGGGCGCAGATGTGTGCGTAACTGCAAGGGCTTTCGGATGTGCGCGTCATATTTCGTTTTTGAGTGTGGAGCTTAAGGGTGACACCGTAGCTGCTTTTGAAAAGATGATCAAGTCACAGGAATCTCAGTTATGTACTGCTATATCCATCTCTGAAAAAAGATGCGACTCTAAGGAGCTTGGCTTTGATCTGCTCTAACCTTCTGGAATACAGGAAACCTTCTATAATGGATGTTTTGAAGTTGGAAGTAGCCAGTGCCTCATTAATGACGTTCCTGCTTAATTCTGTAGACAAAACACACAGCCTCATGTAGCAAGTCACCATCTTCTTTTGTCGGTTCAAATTTCCACAAATTCTCCACAAATAGCCTCAGACAATTCAGCTTTAGAGTACTGTTCCCGCAGCATCGAGCGGAAAAGGTGCGGTAAGGCGTTCGGTACGTGCACAGCCTGTGGCGCTCGAAGACCACGCTGCCCTTCACCACTTTGAAAAAAAAAATCGCTTCAAAGCTTTCGTAGGACATTTGCACAAAAATAACACTTTGAAGTAGTGGAGAATGGGGGTGCATGTGTCAACACTGAGAAAAATTATTGCGCGACTGTTTATCAAATGAAGACAGGCCTTATTTCAGGCGAGGCATGACTCATCGGCTTTCAGTTGGATGTGTAGACCTTACTGGATGCTGTTACTGGCCGTTGCTATGGTTGTTATAGCAGACAGACCCCGGGACAGACAGGACCGTGCCGATGGCTTTCGCAACTAAGGTTAGAGTGTTGTCATGGCACTGTTAAAGACAGCATGAGCGCTTACTTGTTTTCGTTGACTCGGTAGGCCAAATGATTGTACCAGTTCAGCATTTAGGCTGTGATATTTACACAACAGCTTGGCATATCACTTCTGTCTGCTTAAATAATAGATCAACTAGGAATCATTTTTGCTCAGTATTTGGATGAAGTCACGAATACTGTGGGAGTAATGCATATAGTGAGTCATCAGACTATTGTATTTAAAAACCGGAACGGAAAACCTCCCTGTTCCACTTTTGACTCAAGACACTTTCTTTTGTCATTACTGCACCACGAGGCATGAAGTTTAGCGTTCGACAGAACCCAACAATCGGTTCCACATTTGCCCTGGCATTTTACGCAAAGGCAAAGGCAAACGAGCAGCCGTGGCTAATCAAAAACGAGTCTCCTCACAGAACACCGATGATCACTCAGAATCCGGAAATGAAGGAGCATTTGATGCATACACTGGCTGAATATCAGAACCAGCTCCACATCTGCGGCGAATGTCTTCACACTTAAAAGTCCTGTAGGAGATTAAAATCATGCAGCACACCGTGGGAACAATTCCAGAACTGGTTTATTGAAACTGTAATGTGGTATGGCTTTGACCTGGTTACGGCAGCGTAAATTAAGTCATCGTAATGAGAAAGCAAAGCCATTGGTCTCCTGGGTCGCCGAGTCGCTCTTCATTTGCTTCGAGCGTCGTCGAACAGCTTTGATGCTAATAATGCTAATTAGCAACCCTGGGAGAAAGACTTTGTGGGCGAGGCCACTGGCATATAGGTCTTCTTTGGCATGTGAGATGCAGATATTGTACACAGTTTGCTTTTCTGTCTGCTTTAGTGCAGTTTCTAGAGAACTCGGTTGTTTGAAATATTGCTCCCACTGAACCATATCGACATACTCCTCATCATTCTTACCGATCGGCCCTAATGAAGTATGGCTAAATCAGGGGCTCGCAACCATGCGCAGGCAAATAGGTTGCCAGATATTGACTGTTGTGAGCGAAAGACGAGAAGCAGCTGTCGCAGCTAGCCTGATGCAACATGGAGATCAGGCATAGTTCTTTCGTATTATACTGAAGTCTCCTTTCCTCGTTTCCTTCTGCTATTTTAGATGAAAGATGTGTGCTTACTGCTAGTTCTTCTAGCAATAAGTAAATTTGGCTGTAACAGGCATATCTACTAGGCTGTTTGTTTGTGGAAGGCTGGAGGTGTAGATGCTGTATACCTTTCAGACCTCATACAGCTCCTGAACAGAAAACAGTCATGCATGGAGCAAGGAGGAATACAAACCAGATATGTTTTTGATGTTCCCCTTAGTTCGAGCTCTTGTGTGAGCATCAGCAGACGCTTAGCAAGACTGCATCTCCAAAAAGCAGCAGGGGCTACAGTCATGTGCCGAACACACGCAAAATGACACATGCTCCAGGATTCAATTTATAATTACTTTCCTTTTCACATCAAAGAATGTTGCAAGAACACATGTAGACCAGCTTAAGAGACCTACTGTGTCTACTGTTTATTGAGACCAGTTTCAGAGCTGATTTAGAGTCTGTTGCCAGGTTATGTGTGTAAAGGCATTGCCAGCTCTTGACTTTAGTCCAAGGGTTGAAGTAAACATAAGGTGTAAATAGAATATTCGCAAAGCTTTGAGCCTGTGGCTTTTTTCCCTGCTGCAAGGGTGTGGTTAACTTCTGTGAAACTCCACCTCCTGCTGTTGCAAAGTAGAGTAAAGCTTGTGCATCTGTTTGTTGTTTATGTATTACTTCAGCGCATATATCTCCTCTAATGTTGAAGCGTTTTTTATGAAATTGGTACACACTTCATTTACTTTTATATTTTTGTTTTCTGTTCTTTCTACTTTGATCTGGGATCAGTGGTTTAAATTTAAGCAAGTCTCATGCTATAACATGACTTGTTACATGACATGTTATTAATGTTGTCTGTAGGTCTCCAAGTCTGAAACCAGGCAAAAAAAAAAAAAATAATAATAATAATAATAAAAATATTTACCAGTTTTACTGTGACATTAATTGATGGCAACGTCTCAGTGCTGTGAAGGACATGTAACTGATGCTTCTGGTTAAGCCCCTGCTCTCTCTCTTCCCCTCATAAGCACGTCACTGCGGGAACCAGCCGGTGCTATAACCTGCACACCTCAGCATCCACGGCACATCCACCGGGATCATAGTTTACGGCCGTGACTTTTTCATTATGGAGATTTAAGCATGTGTTCAGTCTGTTTTTTTATGGAGAGATGGCAGAAAATGAGAAAGTAAAGAGAAAAGGAGAACAATCAAAGACCTCCTTATGGTGCATGGCTTTTATTTAGCAACTCCCCGGAACTTTTCCCCTCAGAAACAAAATGGGGAATAATTTTAGCAAGGGACCGTAAGCTGTCCCTGACTCCCTCCACAGATGGTTAGAGTTACCAAAGCTTCCTCCCCTGTCAGCCTCCTGAGGAACACAGTCTCCTGTGTGCTGGGGAAGAAGCAAATTTTCCTCCCGATATTTATTGGTGGATGGAGTAAAATCTCTACCCCCACCCCTGTCTAAGTCTGACTGGAAAATGCCTGACAGTGTTTGGGCGTATATCACAGAGCACAATTTATTACACTCACAATTTATTACAATGATGTGTAGTCTCTGTCTTTCTTTGCTATATGTGTAAGATATTTTCATCCTTGGGAAGAACCTGGAGAAGAACAGCAGACTTAATCTTCAGTGGCGTGTAGGGATGGCAGCTCCATTCAGATGTCCTCATAGTTTGATGTATTAGGTTTTAAAATGTCTGTTTATTTCATCTTGACAAGCTTGTGTCAGACAGAGGCATAAAATACCCTTTAAACATTTCTGTTGCACAAATCAAGTGTGTACACTTTCTTAGTGATTCTCCTGGGTGATCTGCCTTATAGCCATCTATGAAGACTCATCGATGAATGTCTTTGGTGTCCACTGCCTGCCACTGTGCAGACAGGCTGGAATGGAGAAAAGAGGTAGAGTGATCCAGGAACCTTTCTTTCCCCTTCTCGTGTTAATTAAAAGCAGGACATGTAAAGATTTACTTGAGGCTGAGAGAGAGCAAGAGGAGGGACGTAGAGAGCGGGAGAGGCTATGTCCGCGACTGATTAATTTGGTCCCTACAGTACTATTAAAGACAACTTCACAACCTGCAGTGAATCATGTTCAATTTCACAGAGAGCAAGCTCTGACTCAAGGCGTTTTTGGTACTCCCTGGAAAAGATGTTTCCTAATAAAACCTACATTTCTGTGGATTATTTTTCATGAAAAGTCTGTTTTATGCCCTGGTAAATGTACACTTTTATGAAGGAATTGCTTCACTACCCCGTGAGAATTGCAGCGACAGCTTAAACCAATTTGTTTGACTATTTCATATGGAATATTAACCCACTCATTTGGTGGGAACACTCTTCCAACTCACAGGCATTGAATACATGCCATCAGACCTCTGCACTCCCCCCTGTCTATTCACAGCCTATTTGAAATGCACTCTTATGTACTTTAACATTCATTATTCATTCATTAAAATTATTACATAGTTGCTGGTGGCAACTTATTCATAAAGCCTGATTATTATTGCTCTTAATGGAATGGCCTAATGGAAACTTTTTAGAAAGTTTTGCTGAATTCATCCTTTTCCTTGGTGGGAAGTCCAACTATGGAGTAAACAACATTTGTGAAGGCCAGTCATGTGTCCTGCGCAGTGACACCAGGACATGCTGCAGTTCCGTGCTGTCGCGTCCCGGAGTGGCACCTGACCGGGCGTGAATGAGGGAGATTCCTCAGTCGGACGAGGCTGGGAGAGGGTGCGTGTGCTGGGCTGTGCGCCAGCGTGTGGCCCTCGTGTTTCTAGTCATGCCTGGACTGCTGCGTGATTTTGTTCGAAAGGAAATATCTCACTGCCACTCGACGCAACCTGTCTCCTTCCCCAGAAAAGCCAAGACTGTCTCCATTGTGTTCAGTGCACAGCGAATGTTGCATGGAAACCAAGAGCCTCAAAATCACTGAACAGCATGTTTGAATAAATCTCTTGACAGATCTTTACGTAAACATTTGGTCCTCAGATTGTGTCGTGGTATAGTTATCTACTTTCTAAGGCAGTAAGTATGTGCCTTTCTGTGACTCTAGGTTCACGGAGCATAGTTTTCACGGAGCATCTTATTTTACATAAAGGAAATTTACATAAAGGGCCACTACTGTCTGTCACTGCAGCTATTAAAGGTTCAGCTCATCATCATTCATGTATTCCTCTTTTCCGACCATGTTACTCTAAGAGAATGATGCCGTCCATCAAACCCGATTCTTTGTGACAGTGAACATACTGAACAATTCATTAAGCCCAGACTCGGGCCTCAGTCAGGAGGACTTTGATCCTGAGTGAAGCATCTCCGCTTCACACGCAATTAACCCCTGCCTTGGTCTTCATTCTGGCACATTGCATTTATCTGTCTAGAAAAAGCACAGAAGTCTGACCGCTCATCTGCAATACAAAGTACAATCACCCCTGAAGGCAGAGAAGGAGATGTAAATGTGGAGAGAAAGGGAAACTGAACCACATTTGAGGTGCCATTGTCTCTGCTTTGCAATCTCATAACAGTTCAGTTTGTCATCTCACTAAAACAATATGGTTGTGCACTTCTGATAATAATGCACCTTATATTCTTTGTTGTAATTCTTGTATTATCTTAAGAATACCTTGATTTTGTGTGGCTGATGGAGCTTTCACAGGACGTTCTACAGCAATTCATGATCAGAGACCTAGATTACTAGGCAGGTTCTAGTAAAATCAGATCCAAGCTGTAAGAAGGAGAGGAGAAGAAGAGAAAGCTTCCCTACTATTAATGAAGGATGGAAAGATCTGCATCATGTCAGGGCCTATAATGGAAGACAGTGGGAGGAGTTTAAGTGAAAGCATGTGCTTTTCCTTTTTTAAACAGAATAACTTTTACAGTAATGCTGCAGCCCACAGAAATGCACTCATTTGCCGACCATTAACAATTTATCCAATAACACTGAAGTTTTATGTGTTTTGTTTGTTTGTTTTTTACAGTCTGATAATTTTGAAAACATTGTCAGACTAGAACACAGTAAAAGTCAACAACCTTTGAAATCTCATGCAGTGCTGAGCTCTTCTTCTAAAGCTCTTTGCCAAGTTCATTGTTGCACAAAGGACGTTGTAAGTTTGCTTGTAAGAGGCATTGATCTAAAAATGATGGAAAGCAGCATATTTCTGCTCACATGGAAACAGTGTAGACAGAGATTGGAGAGGCATTTACAAAAGCAGTTCCTGAACCGCAATTCTGGAGGTCTGTACAGTTTTCTGTGTTGCTTTTCTCGTAAAATTTTATCAAGTCCAACATAGATTAGATCAGGTTTCTTATCAGATAAAATGAGGCATTCTTGTAAATTGTATATATTGTTCTTGTTCTTACAAAACAAGTTATTGTATTTATTTCCCTCTTACCTTAAGGGTTCCATGAGGAGGTCATGTGACAGAAGAAAAAAACAGAAGTGTTTGCCTGCAGAAATGTATGAAAACTTATGAAGAGAAGCTGTTTGATGTTACAGACCTGCAGAAGAGAAGCTGTTTGATGTTACAGACCTGCAGAAGACAAGCTGTTTGATGTTACAGACCTGCACAAGCGTGAAATGGCTCTT
>JAOYMR010000014.1:8045112-8061816 GCA_025802075.1 Tenebrosternarchus preto
GGGTAGGACATGCTTTAAATGCATGTGTTTAGTGAGGGTAGGACATGCTTTAAATGCATGTGTTTAGTGAGGGTAGGACATGCTTTAAATGCATGTGTTTAGTGAGGGTAGGGCATGCTTTAAATGCATGTGTTTAGAGAGGGTAGGGCATGCTTTAAATGCATGTGTTTAGAGAGGGTAGGACATGCTTTAAATGCATGTGTTTAGAGAGAGTAGGACATGCTTTAAATGCATGTGTTTAGAGAGGGTAGGGCATGCTTTAAATGCATGTCTTTCTTCTTGTGAATCAAATATCCGCAGGGATGTGAAGAGGTGCAATTTGCTGCTAAATCAAGCATTGTCCTATCATGTTTTGTGCATACCATCAAATGCCATTGCAAAATTCATCAATCACAGCCAAATTTGGAAGCTGTTGAAATGCCATGCTGAATGCTTTGTAGTTGTAGTAATCCTTTCTTATCCAGGCTTTATAGTAGACTTTTAAGGACATTAACTATCACAATGGCAAGGACATGGCCACATTGAAGAATGTGAAGTGTAGATACGATAGATCTTTCTATGCACCAGAATGAGATATCTTATCAAATGTTAAAAAATAATGCCAGGTTTGTATCTCCCCTTTTGAAAAACAACTGTTGACTCCAGATATCGACTCTTATACTGAAATGAACTCAAACTAGTACATGTGCATTTTCCCTGTTTTTTAACACCCTATGAACATAATGAGCAAAGCTGCTAAAAGTCAGGGTTTTTACTTGTGGGTTTCATTTAGACAGTGGACCATTCCAGCTGTCTTGAATGCAACCGAGTTGCTGTGAGATGAGACAGATTTGGGTACTCAGAAAAGCAGAAGGTAGCTATTGATCAGACAAATCAATTGTATGTTGAAGAAGAAGAAGAGACCCTTCTTATTTCTCCCTGGAATTGTGATTCAGGGACATTTGGTTTAGATCTCAATAGAAGCAGTGAGTCCTTTTTAGGTTTCAATGTTGGAATAATATATTTGAAAATATTAGAACTTATTTTAGAACCCATGCACCTCTATTGTTATTGATATTTGTTGACTGCTAAACTGGAGATACTCTCTTAGAGGTCTGAATTTTACCTTAAACATCTCTTTTTTTTCATCAGTTAAGCTGTGACGTATGTCTGCCATTGTGGTTATAGCACTGGAACTGCCCCTTATAATTGCAATACAGTAAAAGTAATATTATTTTAGTATAGTAAAAGTAAAAACCAAACACACTCACCATTAACGGTAATTGCAAAACTCGTGATTTCAGTTCCTGTTTCTAGGGCCAGAAAACATGAGCCTAATTGTGTGGTAAGTTGAACTATTGCACGAGGCCACACAAGGACAAAGTGTTCCTTTTGCTCTCTTGATTTACGTAGCTTTAAGCTAATAGTAAGTGGTAATATCCCAATAATTACTGTGACCTACATGAAACATAATTCACATTGACTCTGAAAAGGTCCCTCCATCCCTTTCTATCATCTTTCTCCACTTGTAGAAGGTCAGTATGGTTCCTTACCAGCAGGCCAACCTTCATATATGTCTCTGTTGTATAATATTCTACCCTGTTTTCCACAAATGTCAGGAACAATGTTTCCCACAATGAACTGAAAAAAACTGAAACCACAAAACAAAGAATAATGTATAGTGCCTGATTTTATTTACCTGCCTTGAATGTAAAATGATGTTCCAGGCTGGCGACCAGGCCATGGTGTGAGAATTAACGTGAAGTTGATAAGTGGCATAAGCTTCAAAGGTGATACTAATAAATAGATGAAATTCTTTGATGGAGATCTAATAATGTGAAATGTTTCACTTTGTAATTCCATTATTTTTAACTGATATACATTGTGAAACAGTGTTGTCTTCATTTAGATAAAATAAATAAAAAAGTCGAGGTATTTCTGCCGTATCAAGTGTGCATTAGAGTAAGTGACAGAATGAGTGGTTTTGAAATGTTACCTTGGTTACACACCACTATGGGCGTGACATTATATAATCCCTCAGACTAGCAAGCTGTTGTCAGTGAAGCAGCAGTAAAGTTGCTGTCCAGTGAGATACAAAAATGTTATTTATTATGGTGGAACATTTATAATTCTCTGACATTAAAAATGAATACCCAATTGTTCATTATATCAATGGACTTTAAAGTTGTAGCCAATATAGCCCACCCCTCAAGATTCACAGACATCCTGTGGAATTCGAACAAACCCATTAACACGCCCATTAACACACCCACTCCAGCTATTTAGGTTCTTTTGATGACACTGATCTGATTTTGTTGAACAGTGTGTGAAGTAAAAGTTTTTTTTCACAATTAAAAGTCCTCATGACCTCCAGTTTGGAAGCATGATGGCTTAGATATGGTTCTTCTGCATGTTGGCAGGCTAAAATGGCATCTTTTCTAAATGGCATCTTTTCTAACTACTGGTCATGCAATATCATTGAGAGCCTCCAAATGCTCACAGAAGAATTCTTACTATACTTACTATACACCCTTACTTGTGCCTGACCGTTTGGTAATGTTACTCTGCATACTAACAGGGCTGCAGTGAGAAGGGGAGTGGCTGTACCCTCTGGGACTGTGACAAAGATTGGACCAGAAACTGAAAGGCAGGTATTAGATGTGCTGTTGCCCTGCTGAGCAGTGCTTTGAGAGGCTGTGCCCTTGGGGCTCAGAATGGAATAGTAGCAAAAGGTGCAGAATAGATACTGGATTTGTGAGTTGCTGGCTGGAGCATTAGCACTGTTTGGTTGAAATATTCATTACTGATTAATGAATCACATGGAATATTCGACATCAATGTACTAGTCTGGTCTTACTGCATCAGCTTTACTATACATGTTACAGTCTGATACCATCAGCTTTACAATACATGTTACAATCTGATACCATCAGTTTTATTATACATGTTATAGTCTGATGCCATCAGCTTTATTATACATGTTACAGTCTGATAACATCAGCTTTACTATACATGTTACAGTCTGATACCATCAGCTTTACTATCCATGTTACAGTCTGATACCATGACAAACCGCACAGGCGGTGCTACATGATTAATCTGCAAAATGTCTCAATTCTGCATGTCTACATGCATGTTTGAGTGCCTTCTTTATTGGGCTTAAGAGTGAAAACACCCACTTAGCCTTTCCAGACTGCTTACACCTAGACTACACCACTTTGTGTTATTGTGTTAAAATGATTTGCAGATGTAATCTGATTAATGGCGTGTGTCTAACAGCTTGTCAGCAAAATAAAAAAAAAGAAAAGAAAAAGAAAGAAAAAAAAGAACAAAAGCATTTAATGTGTTACGCATCATTTAATGCTTGTACCATAGAAAATAATGTTGATATGGCATTATTTCATGTCTGATTGATAGGACTAACATATGGTGCTGTTTGCCAGGTCAAAAACCTCTACCCTGCAGTTCTTGCTCTGATAAAATGGCATGGCCACTAAATTTATAACAGGCTATAATATACATTTAGCTAGACTATAGTATAAAATCTGTTTTATGCTAATGTAGTAGACATTGCTTTAAAAAAATACTAAAAATAATTTAAAAAAGACAGAAATCAAGGATGTGGGGTAAGGCTGGTGGAAATCAATGTAGTATAAGCTGACATGCTGTTACACATGCATGTACCAGAGCTGAAGACAGAGAGAGGTTATGTACCCTCTAATTCCACGCAGTGCAACAGTACCAATATGTGATACCAGATGTGTCCTCCACTATGTATCCTCCACCGTTTACCATGCTCTGTTCCTACAGAGGAGAGGGGCATTTATGCACTGGACTGTCAGATTGGAGGAGGTAATCTATCCGACAATCACAGAAAGTGCTCATTTTCTTGGGCCGTGCTCTGCCTGGTGAAATCAAGCCATCCTCTTTGCTTTGTTGAAAATAAATGCTCACATGGGTGCATCGGTTCTTCAGTTGCAGACAAGCACATTACGCGATCTGGATTGAAGATAGGTGTGTACAAGCCCATTGCTTTAGGAATCAGACTCTTTGAAGTCTGATGTGTGTGTCTGACGACAGAAAAAAAAGTTTTTGTTATGCCGTGCATCAGTGTTTCCAATGATAAATCAAAGCATCTGGGTTTGCTTTCAAACAGTGTCATAAAATCTGTGCTAAAGTGAAACATATTATCTCGTTCAAGGCCGTAGGCATTGTGTGCCTTGTCATCATAGAATATTCTATGACATACACATCCGAGGATAGGTTTTATTATTTAAATGATGAAATAATGTATTATATGTGTAGCTGTGAGACTCTCATGAATGATTACATATCAAGACCTGTGCATGCACTGTATAATAGTGGCCTGTTGTTATTTTGATTGTATATTTTCCCAAAAAGGATTATTTCAATTTCCACAAAATCTTTTATGGGAAAGTGTTAATATTCAAAGTTGATATAGAAAATAATTCATCATAATTTTATCTGGCTGTAATATTACATTGTCCCACCCTGGCCAGTACTCAGCCAGCCCTGTGAACCCACACACATCTGCAGCAGCACATGTCCACAGGCTCAAACCCGTTTAGCAGTTACTCCCTTCACTGTCTTCTTCCTTCCTATTTAAACCCCACAGGTGCCCGAATTCATTGTTTCGCACTAATGCACCATAACCTTCCAAATTAATTTTATCATTAAGAAGTTTGATGTGACAGTGGGATCACAAAGCCCTGCTCTATCCTAAATGTATACAATAAGAGGGAAACTGTGACAAGACAGCCGGCACTAATCGAAAAGTTCATCTTTCAAGTTTGGATGAGTTGGGTACTAACAAGGAACTACTGAAGTTCAGAAGTGAATGTTCTGAACTGACAGATGATGCCCCAGTTTGTTTACATCACCATATTGTTAAATTATTACAATTATCACATGACAGTGCAATATGTCTTTCACTGTTTTATATATATCTTTCATTGTTTTATATATTGACAATGCATGTTAACACTTTCACATAAAACACTTAAAGTAAATTGGAATAATATTTGGGAAAATATACAATCGAAATATCAAGTGGGGTTTTCAGGTCCAAAGGTACGAGCTGTGAGATCTGGGTTGATTTTTTATGCGGCACCAAGTAACTTCTAGATGAGATAGAACTATATTAATACCACACAAACAAAACTAGTGGAGATATTATTTTTTTGGAAACAAAAGATTCTTTATGTGTGTACAAAATATTTATGTTTATTAATTTGATTACTGTAAAATATTCAGCACCAAATATTGGTGCTGCTGGTGAAGTTTAGAATACACATACAAAGAACTGCAAAAGTGAACAAATGTTGGGTAATTAGTTAAGTAGTAAATTAACTAAATAAATTAGATGCTGGCTCAAACATAGGCATTTATCTAACAAGCATGTCTGAACACTGAAAAGTTTTACAAATGCATTATGCTAAATTTGATAAAGAATCTTTCAACACTAGAAATGAAGGCTGGGTAAAACATCTGCCAGTATTTCATAATCAAGAGCAGACATGTTTTTGTGCCAAACCTAACTACACTTCGTTAGCTACAGTGATTTCAAAATGTATAGTTGGAATGAATGGCTTAGCAAAATTTCCTTTGCTAGACATAATGAATTATAATTACTTGATTGGACAACCTATTATTTTTGACAGTTATGGATAATATTTACTGTAGATGTTTGTGGACAATGTGTGTGTGTCAAAATGGGTTCCATATTGCTCTGAGATCGCGCAGTAATGCCTAACTATAAACCCCAGGGCTACCAAGGCTCAACATAACAAAATCCCTCCTCTCAGAGCTCATTTCAGGAGTAAAATCTATAGATCTGTTCTTCAGTAAGAAAAACAATGAGGTACATTCTATCCAAGAGGCTTGTTTGCAGCCAAAAAAATATTAATACACATATAGTGTATAGTACTGAAGTAATACAGGCTGAAAGCAACTTTCAAAACTAGTTTAAATTGTGTAAGTTTGTGGTGTTAGACATAATATTTTCTTGTGTGCTTGAAGAGTTATTCTATTTAAAAACAACATATATTTAAAGAGGACTTGCAAGTGCTAAGAATGAACATCATATGGATGAACTTTCATATCTTTCTACATATGGTTGATCTCTCTACATGATTTGGAACATGGACTAAACAGCACCAAAACGATCCTAACCAGGAAAGCTAAGTGTCCATCAGCATCTTGGCACAGATTGTCCGATCCACCATTAACTCTGTTCTGCACTGGAGTCATATTAGAGGGAGACCGGGGTGTTACATTTAGAAGATTTTCTTTAGCATAAAGCTTCAGTGGCATGTGGTTCCCAGGACATGCCTTTTGCCCAAACTACAGGAAACAGATTTTCATAAAATCAGCTTGCTTCCTTTTTTGGCAGTATAAAAAGAGGAAACAGCAGTTCAGATCCCAACATTTCAGATGGGTGAAATTATACCATTTAGTGAGCTTTACTGGATTTTTTTTTCAGATGAACATTTGTGGGAGTTAAATCTTGTTCTCAGGAAACCTACTATTGAGTCTTTGGATTTCTGGGAATTTGGTTCACTTTGAAAGGGGTAAATAGGGCCATCTAAGAAAAATTGTAAGCTACCTCTGGTGTTTATCTTTGAATGCAGGATTTTTGGTCAGACACATTTATATATACACAGTGACATGCGGTGCTGATAAGCAGGTACCCCTGCTGTATGGGCTCCACTCCCTCATATTACACACGAACCACAGTAACAAAATTAAGCATTCTTGCTATATCATGCAATCTAAGCCATATAATCAAAACAGAAAACGACTAGCTATGGTATTATTTTACTCAAAAATATCACTAGAGACCTAGAGAAAGGTTTGGACTAGAGTGAAATTTTCAGATTGTTTAACTAATTATCCACATTTGAACCTTTTGCTGTCCAAAGAAAAACTATGACAAAATTCCTCCAAATAGAAGCTGTTTTAGATTAAATTATGCGGGTTACCATAGTTACCATTATGAAGTTGTTAACAACTCATCCCATTCCCATTGTCATGGTGGGAATAACTGTTATTAAAAGGTTGGAAATGGCTTTTCTTGTTGGTTTGCCACAATATCTGTCTCACTATATATGTGTCACTAATAGAAGCTATTATCATATTATGTATGTAGCCAGTGATGTTTTACTATTACTACCACGAATAATTATAATAACTACTGTATAATAACATAAACATGCACACATATTTGTGAACAAATTTGATAATGGAATTTTAAACAAATATAAATAAGAAAATATGTATTCCTTGTCACTAATATTGTATAAGAATATTTTGAGTAATTTAATTTAATATTCAAATTTGTCTAAAAGCAAACAGAATATTTCTTTTGGTCTGAACAGAAATATTTCATAATTTTTGAAGCTCTGACCAGCACCGTCCATAAACACACATTGTGGAAATTCTTAATTTAAGATGAGGAATTTTCTGTTAATTAACCACTATGCCATGTACGTTAATTGAACTCTGTCCATAATGGAGAATTATCACATTGAAAATAAATTACCCACTAAAGTAATTCTGTAGTTGATTATGCAGATTACAGACTTTTAATTTTATAGCTCCATTTGAAAGAGGTAGAAACACTAAGATATTCACTATGAAAAGCAGAGACACAGCAGCACAGTGGTATGTAATTAAGAACAGGAGGTGGAAGTGGCTACACTGTTTATCCTCACATATTCTCTCTTGAAAAACTATCAAATGTGTGATAAAAAGTTTACAGGTCCTGTCATTCGTTTCATGGTATCAAATTAATTTTGTTCTTGCTGTCATGTAGTAACATTTACTTTCACAACACTTTACATATTTGATAGATCTTGTTTTGGAGACTGAAAGTGTTCTCTTTGTTTCAGGTGTTTTTGATACTAAGTGGCATCAACTGCATGTCACACTTTCACTTGGTTTTTGGTACGGTGGACATCACAACACTGGAACAGAAATGTCATAGCATGATAAAGCAAAACAAACCAAGCAAGCAAACAGAAGAGCTGCTTTGTGAATAGATAAGACTCAATTTACCTGAAACAGGGGTGAAACAGAGCTTGTACTTTGGGAGGCCAATCCATGTACAAAAAATGTCCATGTACATCAGAACTTTTACTTTTTGTTTCTTGTAGGCCAAAAAGCCAGTGATTCTGAAAGTGGTTCTATATAAAGAAGTTAACACACAACCATCCTGCCATTCCCATATATAAGGGTTAAATTATGTTTTTATTTTTACATTTAAATTAAAGAGTCAAGCAGTTGTAGTTTGTGTCTGGAATTAATTTTACACACAGTGGCAAACATTTGCTCTCATCCGTCATAGTTTGTCACTGTGTGCTCACACACATCCATGCACACACACGTACACACACGCGCTGCATTTGCACACACACACATCCCAGACTTCGAAGAAATGAAAATGAATGGGAGAGAGCATCATGAAGCTTGGTCTCCGTTCCAGCACTCCTCACCGGTGTAGCTCAGGCTATGAGGAATCCAATTTGCTCTAGCAGTAATAGGCTGGATGGCACTTGCCAAACACAATGAAATAGCAGTGTGTGTCCCATTTGGCTGAAGTCTGCTCTTGTTCAGTTTTTTTTTTTTTTGACTCCAAAACACCCTTGCTGTTTAAAAAAGAGAGAAAAGACCGGGCCAGTAGCTAAAGCATTTGAAAGGCATTGCATCATATCTGCATGTTTTTTGTCCTCTTCTTCAGTGAGGAAGCTTCCCTAGCAGCTGCAGCACACACAAACACACACACACCTCAGATACCACAGCTGCTTTCAAGGTGTGGTGGTGGCACCCGGTGTGGGCGCTGGATGCAGCAGCATGCAGGTGGCCACCATGTGGGAGCAGAGATGGGTCTTGTTCAGTCTGAGCTGGAACACCCGCTTTTCAGCCCTAATGGACTTATAGCAAGAGCAAACAGAGCTGAAACTAGCACAGTAGCAAACTATTTGGTTTGGAGGAAGAGAGAGAGAGAAAGAGAGAAAGAGAGAGAAAGAGAGAGAGAGAGAGAGAGAGAGAGAGAGAGAGAGAGAGAGAAAGAAAGAGACCATGTAATAGTGTGAGAGAGAAAATAATCTCTGCACTCACATTTATCTGCTTTCAGCTCTTCAGAAGAATAGTTAAGGCAAGATCAAAGCATGAAACAGCTCTGGGTATCATGGGGCATCTCTGAGGCATCGCCATTAAAAAGGAAATATTGTTCTTGTTACTTCATTTTTCCCCATAAAGGATGTGGAATGGGGGAGGGACAGAGCAGGTGTCTAGAGGAAGAATGGTTCTCCTTTATCAACAGTAAGATTCTCTTGTATGCATTATGGTAGAAACATGAAATACAGAATTATGACATTATATGACATCTCTCTTTGAATGTTCAATCCAGAAATTTGTATGTGTCTTATAGAGCATATCAAACATGTAAACATAAGTGATTATTTTCTGCTTGAAGAGATATATCCTCAGAGGCTTGAATGTTTCAAGCACTCTGTTTCACCCCTGAAGAGATCACCATGAAGAGATTAACATGATGAGATCACCAAGAAGAGATTAACATGGAGACTAACATGAAGAGATCGCCATGAAGAGATTAAGATGAAGAGATCACTCTGAAGAGATCACCCTGAAGAGATTACCATGAAGGGATTACCATGAAAAGATTACTATGAAAAGATCACCCTGAAGAGATCAGTAGATTACCCTGAAGAGCAATAGTCAAGGCTATAGTAAAAGCGCATAGCAAATTTCAGGGACATTTAAAACAACACTTACCAAAAATAAATGGAACACCTTTCTGTAAATAAAACAATAACCCCAGCACTTTTTCTTCCCAGGTAAGGCACATAATACACGGTGACACCCAGCCAAAAGTTCAATCAAATTCATTCCAGAAGATGATGTAAGAAGTTTCACATGTGACCCACCTTCGTTAGCAGCCCCGCCCCCTTCTCATGTGGTACCCACAGCATGAACACCCTGACTGAGATATAGAAGGACATGTGATTATCCTGTGTATCCTCGCCCTCCTGCCTGCTCTTCCATACCCCTGTCAGCACACCTGGGGATGTACTAAAGAGTGGCAAAAAACAGCAATTTGCTCAGTCAGTAAAAGGTTTTTTGTTTGTTTTTTATTTTGTGTAAGAACTGACTAACTGCATGAAAATACACATTTTTTGCCATGTCTGTGCGAGATGCGCTTTACCCGAGACTTAAAGTCATCGCAGTCAGAATAACCACTCAGCCACGTACAGTATGTAGTCCCCTGTGTACACGGGTCCCATTGTAAGCAACAGTGTAGCAGCCGTGGTTTTACCGTGTTATTATGGTAATTGGGGTGGAGATTGTTCATAGGACACGAGCCCAGCACACATGGCTGTGGTGCAGTTAGGAGTGTGGGGCCAAGCACTCATCACTACTGAGCTGCGATACATTAACATAGCTGTGAAATTGCGTGCGAGTGGCCTAAGCGATTTTCCCACCCTTCAGTTATTGGGAGAAGGCTGGGTTATAGGAATATGTCTGCTTGAAGCCTGCAGGCCTAATTGACCCAGTGTAGCATTTTTCATTTCCCTTTTGTCAGATGTGCTTGCTGCTGCCTGAGGAAGCGAATGAGGAAACGGAGTCTTGTCACACATTATTGATTTATATTTCTAGCATTTGCAGATTGGGAGATGTGATCTCACTTTCCTGCATATGCAAGACACAGCATCACAGCAAGGGCAGCACCCGGTGATGCTACAGAGCGTGTGCTCAACGCAGTTGATCTGTAATCTATGTATAACATACACTGGAGCTCAGTGTAACTCTACTGAGAAGAGCAGTTTTACACAGATTGTACAAGTAAAAACTGGGATTTCTTATGCCGTGTTTCTCTGCAAAGTAAAGTGTTGAGGTTGAGCGTTGTTGTCTGCAGTCTTAGGACAAGCCAGTGTGAAATGAGTCCTTCTGCTGTTTCACACACTGCATGGGTAGAAAGGGAAGAGTTATGGGAAATAAGTGACTTATTTGCAAACAGATGCTGGCTCAGACTCAGTGTGGTAGGTTCCCTGGCATAAACACACACAGCCTCTCTCTCTCTTTCTCTCTCTCTCTCTCTCTCTCTCTCTCTCTGGTCTGTAACATCTTTAGAATGCCTTTGGGTTTTGAACCACATTTGGGGTTTGGAGTGATTTGTTGGCTTGATGCTTGAACCCACATATATTGTTAAGAGTTGTGTGGGTGTATGGGTGTGTGCGTGTGAGCGTGCTTGCATGTGTGTGTGTTTGTGTGTGTACTTGTACTTTATTTGTTTGCCAAAGCCTTTTGGGTGCCTTCCCCTCTGTAAAACTATTTCTGTTCATGCATCCATGTCGAAGAAGAGGCATTAGCCATATCAGCATCGCACCAGTGATTTAAGCTGCATAATGATACTGAAAACTCATTTGAAAATTGGAACTGGAGAAAAAATTATGACAACTTATTTTAATACAGCCCATATTTACTAAGTCTATGAATTCTCTTAGGGATCACTTTGGCAAACTTGCTACAAAAGCTTGTTTTAGACAGTTGTTAATTCAGCATCATTAAATTCAAACCTACTAAATAATTAATTTTTACAATGCAATAAGCAGTGTTAAATTAGTCTAGAGTGTACACTGTGTAACCTTTGCGTGTCTATGCTACATTCTACTTGTTACTTTTATAAAGAATATTTACATGAAAGACTTTTGAGTTGTGGCTAGAGGCTCTGCTCAGCTTGCTGGAAATGAATCTGGTCTACACTGAAACAAGCAATACCTGCCTAAAGTTCACATGAGCTCCTGCAGATCCGACACAGAGCTGGGTTTTGTATTTTTCCATCCTAAATCTACTTACTGCCTGAATAAGAATGCATGTGTATGTATGCACATGTGTGTGTGTGTGTGTGTGTGTGTGTGTGTGTGTGTGTGTGTGTGTGTGATGTGAATGAAAGTGAGTTTTATAACACAACAAGCAGATGGGGGATGCTGATTGAATTTGCAGGCTGACAAACCTCAAACAATGCTGACAAATCATGTTGGTCCCATGCTGTTAAAATTCTAATTAATATTTCCACTTCTAAACGAGTTTTGTTAACGTCCTTGGAGTGGTGACATAAATATTGTGCAGAACCTTGTTCAGTTATCTTTCGTTTAAATGGCTGTTTTCAGGATAAAGTTTACAAATCCAGAGAAAGTACAATGAAAGTGAAGAATGTGGCCTTTATTAGGTGTCGTGTTTAGCAACGGTTAACATAACACATCCTTAACATAGTGAACATTTGTGTTCACTCTGTACAGTTTTAGAGTTTAGTCATTTTATGCACATTACTTTTAAATGTGCTGCAGTTTCCTAGCAACAGGTTAAACTTAGCCTTAAGTCATTTAGCCTGAACTGATCCTAGAAATCTAGAAATCATGAGTTCTTTAAAAAGTGCTGACTCGTAATGTTCTCTTCCACTCCACTGTGGTAATCTCCTGTCTCCATGCAGTGGTTGCCAATTGCTCACAAATCCTCCTCATTACTTGTTGCTTGTTGATGTCTAGTCAGCACAGTGCACATATTAAATGCAAAGCATTGTTGGTTTTGCACAAACAAATACACAGAAATTTAAAATCTGAGACCCTGAGTTTGGCTAGAAATGCAGACCCCGACTCATCGTTTTAAGCGTGCTGGTGAAGCCAAGAGGTTTGATGTACTTAAGAGGAATTAAATGCTGCAGGCACATGTTTTTTTCCAGAAAGGACGTGTTTCTCTTAAAAGCTCATTAGATCCATTTTCACTGTCATGAGGAGAGTGGAGGTAAGTGGGAGTTGAGCTTTCTGCAGTAGAAAGTGTCTTTACCATCTCACCAGTTTCATATCCACACAGTTCATGAAAAGTTCATTTCTCTCATTCTAATGAGAAATTAAGGTTTCTACTTTGACTTTTGAGGTGCTGATATATTTTTTACTTTATACCAATTAGGTTGATTAACCTTTAAAAAATGTATGCTTATTGTTAGTTATTAATAGTAAAGTACATTATGCAGTAACTATACTGAAAATTACTGACAAGAATGAAGACTGAGAGCCAAATGAGATCCTTCAAATAATTAGTTTGGTTAGTGTTATGGTAATGGCATTATGGTGGTTTAACTAGTTATCCCTTTGGCATGTGATTTTTATTGAAACTAGCAGCATTAAAAAATGAATTAACTTGAAGCTGAGAAAATACACAACCTGCAATTCAATTATGTAATTCATTTCTGTTATTGGAGATATAAGTAAGACCATACAAATGTGCTTGCCAGCTCCCTACGTGGGGTAAAAAAAAACTCACTGTTGTGATAGATTACTCCCTACAGACTAAGCAAATAAAATGTGTGTCTGAGACAAACAACAGCATGCACCAAATGTGGTGAATGACAAATTGGTTCATGGATTCCAAGCCGTTTAATGAATGTTTCTTAAGTTTGTAAACCCTATACATCAGCACAAGTGCTTTTATTTTTGCTTCCTTTTGTGCTAAGCTTAACTTATACAGTAACTCACTTTACATTTCACATTATAACAAGTCAAATAAACAGAGATATAGCAGAACATTTGTTTGCCAAGCTGGCAGCACAGTGAGCATCAATGTTTATTGACTTCTCTACTAGTGTTAACACCATTCAGTTCCCTCTACTTCGTGAGAAGCCAAGGGAGACGCAGTTGGATGCCAATATTTTCACCTGAATCACTGACACCCTGACTAACACACCTCAGTTTGTTTGTTTGCAGATCTGGATCAGGCCAGGTGGCATGCAGCTCCACAGGGAGGTGAGGAGGATTGTGACTGCACACATCTGACTTGAAATACCACTCAGAGATCTTCACAAATGTTCTTCTCATTCTGCTGTTGGTATGTTCAAAAACCAGTGATTTGCTGAGTGGTGTGGGAGGAACAACCTACAGCTCAGTGTGGCCATGATTAAGTAGATGGTGGTGGACTAAAACCCTGAAGAAGAACTAACTTCTGTCTCTGTTCTGAGAGAGGAACTTAAATGGTGGAGACCTACAAGTACCTGGGGGTGCACCTGGACCACAGACTGGGCATGCAACACTTAGGCAGTTTACAGGAAAGGACAGTGAAAGATCAGTGCATGGATGCTACAGATGTTTCACCTTTGTCCTGGCTTCTGATATGTTTTCTGTTACTTTATTTGTACTGTCACTTTGTTCTGTTCTGGACAACAGCACTTTAGTATAAGCACTTGACATACGTCACCATAATACGTCCTACTATTATGTTGTTTGTGTCAGACACACGTTGTATTTGCTAAGTCTGTCATGAATAATTTATCACAACACTGAGTTTCTTTACCCTACATAGGAAACTGGCAAGTTCACCTCTACTTATGTCTCCAATAACTGAAATTAATTAGATAATATAATTACAGGTTGTGTACTTTTTCAGCTTCAGAAGTAAACAACTTTGATGTTGTAGGAGATAATTGACTACCAGCTTATTACTTATTGTCTGACTGAGTATGAGATTGATTTGGAGTCCATGCAGAAAGGTGCAGACTGACTAGCACAGTCAGCATGAGAGTCCCACTGAAGTTCATAACACAGTGGCAAGACAGAAATGACAATGAGGGAGAAAGAGGGAATATAAGATGCTGAAAGTGAAAGAAGTTTACTTTTGTTATGTGAATGGATAGAATAGAGTCAGTCCTGCAGTTCATGCTTCCAAAGCTTTAATTAGAAACTTTTTGATATGAATTGGCCATGGAAGAAAAAAGCTGGTGAACTATAAAGATTATTTCAGGACCATGGACAGCATACCTGTGATTATATCAATTAATAGCCTGCAAAGTTATGATATCTGTGGAATTACTTCAATAAAAGAAATAACTAGTTTATACTAAATTACTTATTTACGTGAATAAATGGATCAAATGTCTAAAATGGTCTGAGATAAAGTTTATTATTACAGGAATGATTCACAGTAGTCATGAAAGTACACATAAAGAGGCAGATGTGTTTAATCCTGCTTTCTTGTGATGGACAACCTAATGTCAGTACTAAAGATAATGCACTGATAATGCTTTAATAGTTCATATTCTGTGATCTTAATACACTCCAGCACCTCATGCACATAATTATCACAAAATTAATAATCCAGACAGAATGCTGAATGGCTGAACAGTCTGCAATTACAGTCAGGGTGACCTTTTCTCCATTATTTATAAACAAACAGATACTCAGCTTTTAGAGTGGAACAGTTTTGTGTTACTGGGAATGTGGCCATTTCCATTAGAGCAGTGCATGGCTGAATGGAGTAATGGATTTGTATAGTGGTGCATCCATGACAGCTTATGATGTGTCATGTCAGAATACTCCGTGGAACAGATGATAGAGGCCTTGATCTGAACCAGAACATGCAGCAGTTCATCAGCAATCCTCTCAAGTGCTCACCTATCAGAACAGACTCTTCAATCACAAAACCTCACACTCATAATGTGTCTCACGGTTATCTACAGTTTGCATTGTTAGAGTCCTCCTTAGAAATAGAAAGATGATATGCTGCAGTAGTATGGATATTTTAATATTAATAATGGTGAGTTAAGCACTTATTCATGATATACAGTAAAGTAATGCTCAGGCTACTGACTCAGAAAGCAGATAAAGAATTATGACAAATTCTTTACCTGAAAACAGAGAATGCATGTACATACATGTTTTTATAGTCTTATTTAGAAAATTGTTTGGCTCATAGATGAAGTTTGCCAAAAATTTTAAGTGTATCAAACTGAAGCTTTGTTTTGAATTTTGAAACTGAAATGTTTTATATGGCAAGTCAGTAAAAGTGTATTGTTTGCAGTTTCTGTTCACTGGAAATGTTGAATCTATCTGTTGCTGTTATGGAAGGATGGAAGGACTGGATTTAAAAACACTATAATTCAAAAATTTTTTGAACATACCAAAATTCGGAGGTTTCCAAACAAACAAAAAGGCCCCGATAATAAGCTTTTAGTTTGTCGAGTTGGTGTTGAATGTGAAACCCTCCATGTATGATGAATGTGAAACCCTCCATGATGTTTCAGGGATTTACAACAAAAATAAATGTCAGCCTTTCTGAGGTAATATGTCTTGAACATCATAAATCAAAGTAGCTCAGGGGAACGTGGGGCCATTGAAGGGTAACTATAGAGTTGCATGCTTTGCGCGTAGTGTATGTAGCATGTAGTGTATGTAGCATGTAGTGTATGTAGCGTGTAGTGTATGTAGTGTGTGTAGCATGTAGTGTATGTAACGTGTAGTGTATGTAATGTGTGTAGTGTATGTAGTGTGTAGTGTATGTAGCGTGTAGTGTATGTAATGTGTGTAGTGTATGTAGTGTGTAGTGTATGTAGCATGTAGTGTATGTAGTGTGTAGTGTATGTATTGTATGTATTGTGTAGTGTATGTAGCATGTAGTGTATGTAGCGTGTAGTGTATGTAGTGTGTAGTGTATGTAGCATGTAGTGTATGTAGTGTGTAGTGTATGTAGTGTGTAGTGTATGTATTGTATGTATTGTGTAGTGTATGTAGTGTGTAGTGTATGTAGTGTGTAGTGTATGTAGCATGTAGTGTATGTAGTGTGTAGTGTATGTAGCGTGTAGTGTATGTAGTGTGTAGTGTATGTAGCATGTAGTGTATGTAGTGTGTAGTGTATGTA
>JAOYMR010000014.1:8082119-8097213 GCA_025802075.1 Tenebrosternarchus preto
CACTATTACTAAAATTAATTAGACATTTCCTGAAGAAATTTATGATTGATTTGCAGATGAAATTTTAATACGAATTTACAGCCGGCTTGTAGAGGAAAACAGGGAGCAAGAGAATTAGGGCTGGGGGGAGAAAAATAAAAGCTGAAAAGAGACAGAGAGAGAGGGCAAGGAAGAAAGTGAGGGAGAGAGTGAGAGAGGGGGAATTAAAGTGAAAATGGCAGGGCCATTGAAAAGCTCTGACACTGGGCAAACAATTAGCCCCAGCTTCTGTTATCTGAGGCTTTTCTGCTGCTGCTACACCAAAGGCACAGGTCAGGGGAAGAACTGACCTCATGTCAGCACTTGTGCGCAGGGGCCATTATCAAGCCCTGATTGATTAGTTTTAGCGGAAACCCCGTCTTTGGTGCAGCTCCACTGCCTTCTCTTGCATAGACTGCTGCGTTTATTCTTTTGCTGGTCTACCTATCCGGTGCTTAATTTAGATAGAGCTGTGGTCTCTGCTCTATATCACCTCTCTCTCTCTCTCTCTCTCTCTCTCTCTCTCTCTCAGCCTGTACTCTTTCACTGAGCTTCCCAGTTCTTCTCTGCTCTGTCCTTCTTTCTACACTCTTTTTCTACACTGCTGTTGTTTCTGTCTCTTTCTTTGGGATATGTGATTATTCTTCTACTGTTCTGAAGTCTTACGCTGTAAAGTGGACAGATTCCTACATGTGCTGCTCATGCCTTTACTCCACTGGGGGTGAAATTCTCTCCTTATTTCCCTCCCTCTTTCTTTCAGGGTTTAAATGTTCTCTCTATCCTAAGCCTCTGAGTGAAGGCAGTCTAAGCTGACATTGCTGTAACTACCTATTTTATTCCTCGCTGACAGTAATGCCTGACAGGGGGCAGGATACTTAGGTTTTGCCCTAAATGAGGCTCTCCCCTCTCTCTGGGTGACCTAGCTGTGGGTAAAGCACCCGCCCCTCCTGTGGGGTTTAACAGACACACTGTCCAGGGCTCCATTGGTGTCTGGACTGTTCTGCTGCTCTCCCACCTCCACCTCCCACTCCTCCACCGAATGGGTCGATGTGTGTGTCTGCGAAAAGGATGTGAATAAACTAGTGAGGAGCCAGTGGAGCACGAGAGGCTGTGGGCTGCCACTGACAAGCCTGGACTCAGTTTCCTAGCTCACACACTTGCGGCGGTTACAAGAACCTTCTGCTCCACACCGCGGAAGCCATCCTTCTCTTTCATCCTCCTCCTGTTCTCCACCCGCCTTGGAGTCGTGCCGCTTGCTCCATGCACCACCCCCTAACCCCACCCCCCGCAGGCTATCGTCCTCCACTCCCTAATCTCTCCGCGCCGCCCAACTGTTGTGTTTACGATTCAAACAGAAGAACAGTAAAATAACACTAGAATAATATTTCCCTTAACATACTTACCCTTTAGACAAACATCCTTAACCAGATGTCAGAACAGAGAGCGATCACAGGGGCAGCAGGGGGGCAGTAGGGGGGCAGCAGGGGGGCAGCAGGGGGGCGCTGATGTGCCCCTCTCTTACATACACAAATTCTACAAATGAGAAACTGGCGCTGGAAGAATCTTCTCTCACCTCCACTCCTCACTTCACATTCTCTGATCTTCAGGTTGAGGTTCTCTGGCTGTACTGTTTCCTGGTTTACTGCAGACTTCCATTACAGTGCCTTGTTAAATCCCCTTGATCATGGGTTTATCTCCCATTTTTCTCTCTTCATGAGGTAAATAAGGGGTTGTGTTCTTCTCTTGTCTCTTAATAATTTAGCCCTTCACTGAACTATATAATGTGTTGTTGCTTCATTTCGTCAGTGAAATGCGTTGTTTATAAATTGCAATATACAGCACTGAGTAGTTTACAGAGAAGTAGATTATACAGCAGCACATCATTATCAATGTTCCCACGTAGACGAATGAGAGACACTTATTATTCATGAATTTGTGTCACATTTAGGTGTAGGATAAATTGTGTCCTCACTAAACTCTGGTTATATGCTGGGTTGCATCACATCAAACTTTCATATTCATATGGAAATCCTACATGCACAGTTCTGCCGTCTTGCCTGTGTGGTGTAGCGCCTCTGTCTGCCTGACGCGCCTAGCTCCACCTTCCAGACATCCACTTGGGGAATCAAAGCGGATCTGCTTTTATGAATATGCAACAAGGACTTAACTCCACCCCCAAAGGAGAGCTGCCCCCCTCCTCCTCCCCCCAGGTAATTATTCCCTGGACTGCATGGCATCTATTATTCTGCCTTTTAAATGTCTCCACACAGACCTGTGTGTTACTCACTCACACCACTTCATGGTCTGAATTCCAACAAGCCCGTTTATCCTGACTGTGTCTGTGCCACGTCGCTTTGTGCTGCTCTTTAAAGTGACTGATTGGATCAGGGAACCAGGGCCCAGCAGGGCCCGAAGCACATGCTCCAAGGGCCACGTGGCTCCAGCGGCTGCAAACAGGAGACTAGCAGTGTGGCAGAAGCGGGCATACTCTCATTGGCTGGGCTGCAGAAGCGGGCATGCTCTCATTGGCTGGGCTGCAGAAGCGGGCATGCTCTCATTGGCTGGGCTGCAGTCGCACAAGTCATGCCTTACTGATGTCAGATTAAGTTTCGATTAGTTACGATTTGTTTTCTTGTTACCACCTTGAAACTGGTGCTGGAACAACGTTAGACGGCATCTTTCACCAAAGTAGATGATCTGGAGGACCAGAGGTGTAACACAGAGTGTCTGCACAGTTCTCTAAGCAAATGCCAGTGCTAGAAAGTACTGAATGTCCCTCTCTGGCTCTCACATGGGCTTTTAATCTATTAACTACTGATCCTTAAGCACTAATCAATGTAGCCTTTTATATTTCCATTAAAGTCAAGAGGTAAATGAATAAATAAAGCACGCTGTCCGAGTAGACGGCCCCCACGACTCTGAAAGCCTTGTCAGTGTGGTCCCTTCCTCCGGTGTGCGGGCGACACAAACCGTGTTAGGGCTCTACGTCACCCCTTATACATCCAGATTCTCCCCCTTCCTTCCCTCCCCTAATGGAGCAGCTCTTCATGAGGCTGCATTTGATAGTGGGCTCACTCAGTGAATGGGGCTGGGGAAGTTTAGACAGGGATAAAGATGCTAAGCACTGGCTGGGAAACAATAGTCCACTTAGTTGTACTGGATCAGAGTGGATTTCAGTGACTGGGCGTGGCCTGAGGGATCTCATACTCCCACCTATTGGCTGATGCTCACGGGGCACTCTATATTCTAGAGCTTAAATAACACTGTATTGATGAGCCTACATAAATACCAAGGATTTTTTTAAACAGGGTCTTTGATCTAATGGATTTTATTGCCTAAGGGAAAGGAGAGAGGAACGAAACGTGGCAGACTAATGTCCATTAGATATTGTTTCAGTGAACATGGTTGTTGACCGTGTTTTTTAAATGAAGCACAAAGAAAGCTATGTATCGCAGGCAGCAGAAAATCGTTCCATTAAGTATTAGTGGGGAGAAATCATAAAAAAGAGAAACGTCCCGCCCCCTCACGCCACATGTGACATTATAGCACAATTTGAGAACATTTATCTCCGTTTCTCTTCCATGCCACTCTGTTATTGTGCAGCATTGCTCCCTTTACAATCCCGTTTTAGATGTTTTCTCTAGATGTTTTCAGATGTTTTCTCGCAGGGGTGAGATCTCATATTGGCCGCTCAGACTCTCGTTTTCCTGCATCAAAGAGTGTCTAATAGAAAGAGCTTTATTAACAATGCAGAGACTCTCTCGAGGTGGGCCTAAGTTTGTCCTGTAATACTCACAGTAATTGTTTTCTCTAAGCACACGGCATTAACTGCATTCTCCACCCAATGCAGCTGTCACTGTCTCAGACTGGCAGCAGAATCCTTTAAGGGAGGACCTTCAGTTCATTAACATGGTTTAATAGCTCTCCATGCTTTGAGCATTTGCATGGATCTAGTGAATTTGCCTGATTAGGAAGAGCCTTTGGGATGCAAAAGATACGGAAAGGCATTAAATCTAACAAATTTGCAGAGGGAATTAAGCCCGAGTCCTGAGTTGTGTACGATTTTTGTTAAAGAGCCACCATGAAGAGAGTAATTTTGCCCAATGCTATGCTTAATCTGTCCCAGTAATCTATTCTCAAAGGTGATTAAATCACATGGAGATTATTTCAAACAGTATATGTCAGAATTTATTCATTTGAAGCAGTTTATATGAGGTGTAATTGAGCAATGAAAGTTAATTAAATATTTTTAGTAATGTCAGGTTTAGCATTTCATTGAATTTATGAATTTCTTTCTATTACGATTTCCCCCAAATCATCATCTTCGTAAGAGGGATGTATTTGGCAAGACACTGTAACCTTGCCTGATCACCACTTGGACTGGTTTACTGGTACAATGAGTCCTAACAATTTGTAATAATGTGGTGGAAAACATATGGAAATGATCAAGGGTTGACATATGTCAGCATACTTGGAGTCCAATTGGCTAGATTGCCTACTTATCATAATAAGCTTCAAATTACTATATCTCATTAACTAATGGGGAGTTCTGAATGAGAAATGATGTTGAACTCAAGTAGAAATTTCAGAATGTGCCACTGCTGTGTTTAAGCTCATGGATGGTGGGTTTTAATAACTGGACACGGTGATTCTGAATCTGAGGAGCTAATGCCAGCAACCTCCAGACCCTCCAGAAGCAGGTCCCACAAGTGGCTTATTTAGGACCTGTTCAGTGGCCTGACTTTGCTTTGAGAGTGGACTACCTTTGCTACAGTTCCACTTCAGCACTAGGGATTACCTGTACACTTATCTTCAGTTTTACCTATTCCTTGAGCTGTATTTTAAACTCACTGAAGCACTAGAGTCAAGAGTGTGCTGATACTTCGCTGAATCCTTAAGGTCTTGAATTTCCGATTTTTTCTTCCCAAGCAGCTTTAAATTCCAGTCTTGGCAACCCCAGTCCTGCACATTTTAGATTTTTATGCCCTCATACAAGATTCAAATTCTGAAAACCAAATTCTAACAAACATAGAATAACCGAGGTATACCCTTCTAATGAACTGAGACATAACTGAGATATACCCTTCTAACGAACTGAGACATAACAGAGGTATACCCTTCTAACGAACTGAGACATAACTGAGGTATACCCTTCTAACGAACTGAGACATAACCGAGGTATATACCCTTCTAACGAACTGAGACATAACCGAGGTATACCCTTCTAACGAACTGAGACATAATCAAGGTATACCCTTCTAATGAACTGAGACATAACCGAGGTATACCCTTCTAACGAACTGAGACATAACCGAGGTATACCCTTCTAATGAACTGAGACATAACCGAGGTATATACCCTTCTAACGAACTGAGACATAACCGAGGTATACCCTTCTAATGAACTGAGACATAACCGAGGTATACCCTTCTAATGAACTGAGACATAACCGAGGTATACCCTTCTAACGAAGGGAATACCTCGGTACCTACTGTCTGAAAGAACTGTCAAACTGGTGACTGCAAATACACTGCACATACACTGGCTCTCTTTCTCTCTCTCCCTCTTCCCACCCCTGTGAGATGACACTGCAGGTTAAGTGACAGTGAACACTCCACACACTTGTCTGACACTAAACTGCACTTAAACAGTGTCCTCTGCTTGTCGTGCACAGTCATATCCTCCTTTTCTGCTGCTCTCAGGTATTATGGGATGTCAGAGGAAGTTGAATCAGCCTGTTGGAACTGGCAGGGGACTCCATTAAGCCTAAACAGTGTGTGCCTTTAGGATAAAACCTTGTTAAAATAGTTGCTTCTCTCTACTTTTGAGTATATATAAATTTGGCATTTATGTACTATGTGTGTGTGTGAGAGAGAGAGTGTATGCAAAAAAATAGAGGTATCCTAACTAACTAGTCAGGACCAAAATGTTAGTAAACTAAAACAATCTTTTTGGTTTGATTTCATTCAAGAATGAAGCTTAGAAAATGTAAGTGTGTGCGTGTGTGTGTGCATGCGTGTGCGTGTATGTGTGTGTGCATGCGTGTGCGTGCATGTGTGTATGTGTGTGTGCATGCATGTGTGTGTGTGTGCATGTGTGTGTGTGCACACATGTGTGTTTGGGGTTGAGTTGGTGTGTAAGCCATAGACATCCAGTTTTTCTGAACAAAGCCATCCTGTGTGAGGTCTCAGATGAGTAAAGTGGACCTTCCTATTCCTGCCCTGTGATCTCTCCCTCAGCACTGTTTGTATTAATCCACACCAAAAAACTACATGGACTCAAATGAAAAGACAAAAGCCACATATTTTAGGCTTCATTAAATATTTAGCTCCCTGAAAAGGCACACTCCATTTTAGACATCTCAGTGCTGGGTGAATATGTAAACAAATGCTAACATGAGACAACTGTTTTTGATGAGAATAAATGGTAACAAATTCATTGGTTTGTTTTTAAATATTACATGTTGCATGTACCTCAGTTATAACTCACTGTAGCGCATCACTGAAGATCACTATGTAAGTAGTACATAAAGAAACAAATATTTGTATTTGGTTTTACTCTTAATAGTCTAAATGAAGCAGTGGATTGGAATTAGAAGGTGTCATTATTTACAGGCAAATAAATGGGCTGGACCTCCACCTATATCCAGTCTACTGAGTTATAAATATTCCTTCCCTAACACCCAGGGGAGTGCTTTTCATAAAACTGCCATTAATTACTGTACAAATGTTAGCTTTCAAACTGTAAATACTTTCCCCACTTTCTCTCGCTAATTTCCTGTTGCTAAAACGAGGAGTTTTTGACAAATGTTCCCCGGCACAAGTACATGCCACAGTTGGAGCAAATTTATAGCCGTCCCCCCAAAACTGCTCTCATTCCTTTTGATGTCTCCTAAAATAACGAAGTGCTCTGATTAATTGGCAAAGTAGCAAGTGGAAGAGATAGAAGAGAGTAAATGTGCTAATGGCATTACGTTTGACAAGAGTGCATTAAACAGCACATAACTTAAACACGCTGACAGTTTACGTGCCAGTGTTATGGGAAATATAGTGTGCAATAATTTACCTGCTAAAGGGCAAGAGAACCCACACTTAGTTGGACCCAAAGATTTAACCCTTGTGTGATCAGTCCAGAGAGAAGGCTCACATAAAAGATTTCTGGCAAGCATCTGTGCGATCTTTCAAACGGTGTCTTTTACAAACACTGCGCCTAAAAGGACTAGAATGTGGATATTTAGCACTTCTGCAGGACGATCTCTTTTCTTCTCATGCAGTTCCAGTCACAGCCAGCCATGTGAGGTGTGTAAACTCTTTTTTCCCTTGAGCAATTTATGTTCCACTGTGAATGAAAAATTCAAAATGCTTATATTTTATTCAAGCAGCAAAGTATTTTGCAAGATATATTCATGAGCGTATAGCCCTAGTTCAGCTAGTTCAACTGAGTTCGCATTAAAATGCTCCAGTAAAAAATAGTGTGGCTGTTCATTTGGCGTGAAGGGGCACACAGAGGACTTTGCACCTGTGCCTTTGACACTGTAACTCAGGGACATGAAACAGAGTTTCAGGATTTGATCAAAGCCCTGATAAGTTTCCACAGGGAGTCTAATTATTAAACAGATCAAGAGAAAAGAAAAGCATCTTCTCATCTCCAGATGAGAACAGCCACGATGTTGGAACAGCCTGTCCCTTGACATCATTGCAACAGTCGTGCTGTATCAGTTGACTTGACTGCAAATATTTACCATCTCCACCAAGATGACTGAATCAGTCTTTATTAGCAGCCGAGCCTGTGTCTGAATTTTACTTCACAGAGTCCTTAGAGGAAGGTGGGTCTGGTCATGACACGTACTAAAACATCTCATCCCACACCAAGGACAGCGAGGCCACACTCCCACCCACTAGCCGGCGCATCATGATGACATCATCAGGCAACCGGGTGGCCAGTGGGCTGCTCTTCTAGGGTCATGGACAGTTAGTGCGTCTGGCTCCGAGCACTTTCACTGGGTGATGACCACCAAAAGGTTTGATCCTGCACTGTAAGCCCTTGGCATGTTTGCTGGAGAAGGACGCTGCTGACAGCCTGTGCTTTGTCCTAGTGAGCACTGATACGTCTGCAGCCGTTAGAGTACATTAGGGCGAAGGTTTATTTACTGCTGCACTACAAATTGACCTTCAGCGACATGGATGACAACACATTAGAATTAGAATGTCTAACGCTTATTGTTGTTTTTGTTACTGCCGTACTTGCATGTATTACACACATCACATTTTTCATCAGAATAAGTGCTAAAAGAACACTGTGTCTTTGCACAGGCACACGTTAACTGCTAAAAAAAACCCACTGTGTCTTTGCACAGGCACACGTTTATGGAGGCTAAACATCAGTGTTTGCTGTGTCTGTACTTCACTTGTAAATACAAATACAATGTATTACACAGCCTAAAAATAAAAAAAAAGGACTGTAGTGTCCTGATGTTCAGGCCAGTTTAGACAGTTTCCCTCTCCATCCAATTATGTCTTTGACATTCACATTTCACCCCTATTTCATTGAGAGCAATTAAATTTTAAGATGGAGCCACTAAGTGTGGGTGGAAGAGGCGAGTGATTATTTAGTTTGCAGTGAGAAGGACAGAAAAGTTAATGACCAAGAGAAATGGGGAGAGAAAACAAAGCAACTGGTTAAATTGTCTGACACTTGAGGGACCTCTGATTGACAACATCAGCTCATTCCTCTCCTAAAGCCATTAAAACCTCGTTTCCATAAAATGTTTTGTAAATGTCTACTGGACAAGGCACCTTAATCAGTAACTATTAGCTCTTTGTGACTGGATAAAAGGTCTAGTCATAGAATGTTGTGAGACCAAAGCTTACTTCCCTATTGACGTTGTGAGTAACTGTAGCTTTTTATAGGACTGATACGAGTTATTTTTCGTTGGAAATAGAAGGGCTTATATGTAAACATATACAATAAAACACTACATTCATGCTTAGGCAATAAATAAACCATACATACATTGTGCTATGGTAAGAAGAGTGTGGTCTGCACCTCTCTGCAATGATTTCCAGGGTTGGACTGAAATGTCAAAATAAATTGCCATATACAAAGGTCTTTGTTGTTTGTGGCAATCATTAAAGTAACTATTATCTGATGTAAGACATCATCTTGATGAGGGACAGATCAGAGACTGCAAGATCAAATAAGGCTTCCAAACAGCTTCTGTCATTCAACATCAAAAGCAATCCTGTTTGGCAATTATCCTACCAAAAACCAACCTACCTCTTTCACCATCCTACAGCTGCGGCCTGATTCTGAAATGTTATTAATCTAGAAGCAGATTGACCGGGATGCCAGAGGCTCTGCTCGTCCTTGAGCCCCATGGAGCAGATGTCGTCTGTTGTCCTGTCCCGTGCTGCTGAAGGAACTGCGTGGATTACAGACTTGGCACAGACGTGCGCCACCATAAATTGATTCCCACTGCTGCTCTCGGCAGCGGTCCTGACCCCAGGTGACCTTGAACCAAGGTGCGGATGACCCTGCGCTCTCGTGAACTCGCCATCCGGCAGTGACCGGGGTGGCTGTGCCAACCCAGAATATCAATCATGTGGACCAGGCAAACACCAGCAAGAAACACAGCACTCCACTTCACCCCCCACACGCCCCCCACCAGAAAGCAGAGGCACTGCAGTCTCACTCGCCAACCTCTCCCAGCAGCCATTATAAGATCTGCCCTTGGTGTTTAGCCTCCTCCCAGAGCTCACTGTTTAAGTGAACGGGGGATTTATGGAGCTGCCCTCAAATGACCCCTGCATATGTCAGGCATGGGAGAAGACAATTGAGGGCAGTGGACTCCCATTATTGCTGGTGTGGCCTTGAATGGTGATGCATACATTACCCAAAATGCCACAAGGTTTTATGGCCCCAAGAGACATGGATGTATTCAGCAGAGTCATAAGCAGCAGACCTATAAACAGTGGGCACTGTGGTAACTGTGGTGTTTAGCATGAGGGAATGTTGAAAGTGTGAGTCACAATATGTATGAAGCGAGTAAGCATCTCATTTATTTATGCAGCTGCGTTTGTTACTAGTCTGTAAAAGATTAACTTTGTTTATTTGCTTATTTGTTCTGGTGGCTGTCAGGTTTTTCGTGACTGAAGGAAAAAAATAAAAAAACAATGTCAACTCTTACAACTGTAGCATTCCAAACATCTGAGCACATTCCAAACATCTGAACACATTCCAAACATCTGAGCACATTCCAAACATCTGAACACATTTGCAGTTTCACATGCACTGAGATGCAGAGTTCCTTCAAAAAGTCAGTCGCAAGTGTTCGCCAGCTGCTCCATCTGTTTTGGGTCAGGTGAGGTCAGGTGAGGGCTCTGACCGTCTGCTTGGCTTTTGTCTCCAGGTTTGTGGTGCTGCTTTGGGAAGAAAATACAATCCAGCCAAAGATATATTTGCAAGAGCAATCAGGTAGAAAAGTACAGCTGGTGGCCAGGGCGCAGCGAGCATCGCCGCTGGAGAGCTGAATGTTCCGGAAAGCGGGCCGCCTCAGCGTTTCTCTTGCTGATCCTCTGCTCTGTGATAAGCACTTTTCACCCACCTTACTGTGGGTTAAATGAGTTTGGTATTGTGCATCAAGGCACCATGCCCAGACAGTCTTAGTAAAAACAGAAATATACGTACGAGAAATGTACATATGATACAAAACATTTCTTATAAATCCTGTTAGCAGCTTTCATAACCTAAAAAGGGGAAAAACATTAGCAAAGAACACGATCTTTTCTTCGATTAAATGCTTGCGCTCTTATCTTTGATTTCTTTTATTTGTTGATTCCATTAATCAGGAATGTCTGAACCCTTCAGAAACAAAGTCCATTTGATTAGGACTAGTTGGAAGGATTTGGCCCTTGATGACTTGAGGCCACTTCATTCACACAGCAGGATTTAGCATAACACGTGTTATATGGCTTCTTTAATGCTGCTAATCTATGTTTCATGCCCCAAAGCTGTTAAAAAGGGCACGAAAAGCATGTAATCACCCTACCTGCTTGAGACAGCTCTTAACCAGGTGAGGAAAACGTGTTCTCCACACCTCGCTCTGAGCAGACAGCCTTTAGAGACTAGTAGTAACCAGGTTGGGGAAATGCCAAGCAGGTTTTTAAAACTTTTCAGGGCTTGACTGACATACAGTGCTTGGGGCCAGCCTGTCTGCCCAGCAGGATCTGAGGAGCGTTCTCAGCTGCGGGTGCTCTACGGGTGGCAGGAGGGATACCGCCGTCGCCCAGCCGCCTGCAGGCCAGGATGGCGTGTGATGTCACACGTTTGTTTGGCCGCGTTGCTATGTCTGTCGCTGTGGTGTGAGATGAAAGTGCTGGAGTGGAGGATTGCATTTCTTGACATTTGAGCAGAAACAGAGCTGGGGGGGTGTGGAGTGGCATGAAGGACAGCCAATGAAATGAGGTTAAACAGCTGGATGCTTATGTTTTTGAATGGGTAAGGCCTTCTCAACTACATTGGGTTTTAGTGGCTTTTCAGTCTATGTAGTACACAATGCTGCTTCCTGACCCATCTGCAGCTGGGGCCCTGGGTAGCAATAAACCCAGGTAATCTCCTGTGGTGTGGGTTTAGAGTCCAGCACAGCATGATGATTTACATTTTCTAATCAACACAGTAATCAAGTGTTGAGTTGGAATAGACATGTCTGAGCAGGGACTGTGTAGTCCAGGAGTTGGGCAGGGGGTTGTCTTGTCCTTCTTTGGCATGAGTTGAGGTTTCCCCGGGAGACAGAGGGCTGCGGTGAGCCATCACGCTGACAGGTGCAGCAGGCACCCTTCCCATGAGCCCACTCTCCACCAACCCCCCAAGGACCCCCATCTCCCTGACTCCAGTTGTGCAGCTGGGGGAAGCCAGGCTTGTTTGTTTTTATCCTCTTGGCTTGTCATTTGCCCAAACACACTCTCGCCAGCACTTCCCAAAAAGCCAGGTTTGTTTTCCACCACGGCTGGATTCTCATGAACATGTTTCTTTGTGCCAAAAAGTATGAAAAGTGTATGAGAAAGAGAGTGAGAGTGTGACAGAGAGACAGAGAAAGTGTGTGTGTGTGGGGGGGGGGTTAATGATATTAAAGCAGAATTAACACGGTGCATCTGATTTTGTTGTGTCCTGGTCAAAGATACACAATAGAACCAGATAAGAAGCACAAACATCTACTTATAGATTGAAATATTGTCTCTCCCAGCACACACGTACACAACCCACATATCATCTAGGACAGAAAATGTCTTGTGTTGGTTTTAAATGCATGACAAATGTATGTATATAAATCACACGTCAGCCATGCATGTATTTGTGGGATATCTGACCTCATCTAAGAGAACTGGAATGTAAGCAAGACCCTAGAAAATCTTTACTACCCTCTCAAAATGAAACACACAAACGCTAAGAAACATCTCATTTTCTTCTGATCATTTTCTTCTCAATCACATGATTACTGCTTTGGTTGTTCTTCTTCTTTTGATAGAAAATTAAATGTAGCTGGGTACATTTACCACTGTGTTTGTAGATCTTTATAACTGTTAGTTATTTTTACATCATCTTTGTTATAAAAGTTTATAAGGATGACCCATTGGTAGCTAAGCAACAGCACTGCACACACAGGTGTGGCCTCCTTAATGAAGTTAGAGACCCCCAACTGTGCACAAATTCGGTAATTGAAAGAGACAAAGGATTTCAGCTGGTCTGCTGAAAGTAGGAGTGTTTCTCTTCACATCAAAGACAAAATCACCAGTGCTGCTCTAATTGTCTTTTCAGTTGAACTAGACGTGTCATTAACCTTTCAGAAAGAGCAGGCTCTTTAATTGCTGTGACTTTGAGTCCAATTTACAAACTGTTATTCACCGCAGGTGTTCGCACAGACAGAGGCAGGCCTGGATGGCACACTTTATGGTTATGAAATGGAACACACTGTATTTATACTGTGCTTGTACACACACTATGAACTGGTAACATAAATCTAAAAAAATAGACTCTGATCATTAAGACTTACTTTGATCTTTTTTTTTTTATGGAAAATGTAATATTATTTTTATAATTTTATCATTTTTACAATCCAATTAGTATTATAATATTATACACAACAGAGACAGAAAAAGGTTTAGCTGGCATGATGATCCTAGCCCTGTCAGGCCTGTCTGATGGTCCTAGCCCTGTCAGGCCTGTCTGATGGGTGAGCCTGGCAGGCTACATGCAGGAGACCTCATGGAAGTCTCACTCTTAGCAATCTGCCTTTGTTTCACTCCTTTCAGCAGATAAGGGAAATAAGCACTCAGTTAGGCGACTATCTCCAACCATTTACAGCATGTTTATTATTCCATGACCTGTGTTTACACCAGCCACGGTCATCGTGGAAATAGGGAAGAAAATGGTACCCATTTTTACCCTCTGATTGCCAGGCTGTCAGCGCCCAGCGCGCCAAGGCCGACAGGGAGTGGCATCGGGATGACAACGGCTGCCGAATTTCAGTCATTAAAAAGAATAGAAAGAAAACACATATAAGGGGTCATTGCTGTTGGTGTAAACAAGGCACGCACCCCTGCCCCCCCTCCAAATTGTTTATCTGCGTCTCCAAAGCCCAGTCAATCTTCCCACTATCCCTCCTGTGGGTTAAGTTTATGGGTGCCCAAGGTCAGGCCTGTAAGGTTTTGTAAGCAGGCCAAGTCTATGGTTGGATATCGATTCTGATCCAAGCCTGCTGTCCCCTCTGCCTGGCCCCGCCCTCCTCAGCCTGGCTCCGCCCTCCTCAGCTCATGGCCTGTGTCTCAGCTCTTCTGAACCTCTGAAGTTCCTTAAAATGATTGCAGGACTGGCAGGACGGGGGTTTTGTTTGTCATGCCCTTGGTGAGCGTGCAGGGACAGCTTTTCGTCTTCTGGGTATGTAAGGACCATGATAAATGCTGTTTTGAGGTATGTATTTTGAGGCTAATGCCTCAGTAATGGTGGACCTGAGTCTCAGAGTGATTGGGCTCTTCTCTCTGTTTCTTTGCTCGTCCAACCCCCCACATCTCCACCCCCCACCCCCCCACAACCGCATGGCTTCGTTTATTTTGTCACCAATGCTCTGCGATCAATACAGGTGATGCCAATGGGTCTGCTCGTCGAAGGAGAAACGCAATCAGGCACCAGACAGACAAACAAACAGACAGAGAGAGAGAGAGAGAGACAGAAAGTCAGAGATATACAGTCAGAGAGACAGAGACAAACAGATAGACAGGGAGAGGAAAAGAGAAACAGAATTAGAGACACTATCAGAATAACTTCATGAATGACAGGAGGAAAGGCCAAAAGCAGGAGTGTATGTGTACACCCGTCTCCATTAGCTGTCTAATTGCTTCCACACTAAGCTATACAGATGCTGCTCCCATGGCGACTGTGCCTCCTGTCCCCCAGGGAGGGCTTGGTGAGGAGTGGAGTCCAACTGCTCCACCCGCTCCTCCGCAGTGATAATAATTCCATGACTGGCAAGCTTGGTTGGAGGCGCTGTCTCACTGCGTCTTTGCCATCTGCTGCTTGCCTGTAAGGCACTATTGTGTTTCTGCCTGTAAGGCACTGTTGTGTTTCTGCCTGTAAGGCACTGTTGTGTTTCTGCTTGCCAAAAAGAGGAGGAGAGGCTTCCTTTGGCCATCAAGAGCTACTTTAGGTTTATATGCAGGTGGACCAGAAGAGCTTATGCAACCCCAGAGCTGAAGGTCATATCAAACGGGCGTGTGCTGTGGGAGAGCATGGTTTATTCACCATGAGTCACCATGCAGTGGAGATCCACTGTTCTGGAGGAGCAGGTCTGCTCTGTGTGGGCTGTTTAGGACTGGAGTCAAGGCTGGATAAATGACTGGGACCATTAATGCAGTATGCATTGGATCTAAGTGCATTTCCATACCAAGTGAATTTGCTGTATTAACTCCAGCATATCAGTCCAACTTCCTTTCCTTCCTTTTAATCTGCCCTTTTTAGGTAGATCTCAGTATTTTCCAAATGTCTCATTTTCCAAATGTCTCATTTTGTTAATGTTGCTATAAAA
>JAOYMR010000014.1:8104975-8116088 GCA_025802075.1 Tenebrosternarchus preto
GGATCTTCCCTACATTTCATTCTTATTGCCTTTTTACACATTCATTATCTATGTATCTCATGTTCTTATGAATGTAATTCTGCTTTCTTTGTCAATAGTGAAAAATCCCATCAAAATTTTGTGATTGACTTAAACTGTCCCCAACCTGTTAACACAACATGTTCTTTAGATATCCAGTAATGGTCTGTAATAATATTACGCGTTTAACAAGAAAAATAAATTGGAAGTACTAGTGCTTGGTAACATGATAATATGCAGATGCTTTAACACTTGTGCCAAAGGTAAGCATGTTGATCTGAAGCAGCTTTTGGGTTAACACTGTATTTTCTTGATAACAGTTTAGCAAGCTATTTACATGTGAATTTGTAATTAGACAGTGATTAAAATTCATGTTTGTAATAGGCAATTAAACAGAATACCAGCTAAGGGAATAAAGGCTTATAAATTATTATACGATATGTGTATGTCACAACATTTTGAATGAACTTGTTATTAAATATTGGTATCAAACGTGCAGCCTAGACGTTTCCTGCTTAGTATGCATGTAGAAATCTATTGTGAAAGATTGTAATCATATAACAGGTTGAGAGGTCCCCCCCCGGGTCTATGTTCAGATGAGGGCACTTTAGGTCACCACCCATACTGGTTTTACATTAAATGTTCTTCTTTTTGATTGTCTGTCCCATAAAACGTATTGCATTTCCTGTGACGAAACGTCCTTGTTTTTATTAGATATATTTTTTAAGGAGCTTATATCTGGCATCAGTTGTGTTGTCCATTATAGTGCAATATGTTTTGTTATTGCATTGTGTGCTGGTATTTAATGGACTGTGCTGTGTGTGGTGTGGCGTATCACTGCCTGTTTCACATCCACCCTGCCCTTCGCTGTAGCTCACTGAGCTGCTAGATACACAGGTCAGCAATGACAGGGTAATGTGCCTGCCAGATAAAAATCAAGCTCTACACTTGCCAAATGTTTATTTATTTGTTTGTTTTTACCATCATGTGTGGAGAAATGAATGAAAATAATACTAGGGAAAGAGTCTCTTGGAAAGAGACTGCTGTGTGTATGTGGTATACGTGTTTCATAAGAGTCAAAAAGTGGTGAGCCCAGCATCGTTGTAAATACCACGGAGTGTTTGGTTTTGGAACAAAGGCCTGAGATGGGCAGAGATCAGCCTCCTGTATAGCAGAACTCGTCTTTGCAAATATGAGGAGAGACACAAAGAATTTCCCATCTTCTACTGCAGAACATTGATAGAACTGGCTCCTGGATCACAAAAATGTTGAAGTAGTGGAGAAACCAAGGTATGTAATGCATGTAATTTGCTGAAGAGTGGCATGCATCCGTATCGTCTGATCTCCGCATTATATCGTCTGGCCGTTACGTTGTTGCCGAGGCTTTGACATCATTAGGCAAACTTCACCAGCCTATTGGTGATGTCTGCCAGTTTCATAATGTGGTACATGCAGTTGTTTACTTATGCGCCAGCATGTGCAGTGGAGGACATCCTCTGATGTGTTAGCATTTGGATCGAGGTGCAAGCTTGTGTGTAGCCAACAACCGCAGGTCACTTCAGGACACCAAAAAAAGGGATTTCAGATATTCTGAGGTCAGCAGAAGGTCAGGGTGATCTGTGTTGGACACCTTTATTGTTGGTTGTTGGAAAGTGATGTATGTTATAATATCAGGATGCACAGTTTCAGAACATATATCTCCACAAAAAAGAGACAAGTAAATTAGAAACATGTTATAATAGACACATGCTCTTTGTATTTTGCTATCTTCTCGTTGCATATATTTATGTAGGTCTGCCGAAGGACTGCACGTAAATATAAAATGAGTGAAAGGTTGTGTCCAGCATGTAGCTGCTGCCTCCTTAAGTGAGTAAAGTCTTGTACTTGTACATTGCCATGAGTGTAGACAGAGAATGTGTGATACTGAGCACACAGATCATGTCCACTAACACAAAGGTGCTGCTGCACAGCGGCCCTCACATTCTTATCTCTCCAGGTGTCATAGCAGTAAGTCAAAAGAGTGAGAAGGAGGCATAGATCAGGGGCATCTTGATGAGGGTGTCTTGGATGCCTGGGCATGTTCTCAACTCCCTGGCGAGAAAGGTTGGGATATTGGAACACAGCCAACAATGACATATCCCTCTCAGCTCAGTTTGGCTGGTCACAGTAGTAAAAAAAAAAAAAAAACCAAAAAACAGTTTTTTGTATCCATGATGGACTGGTGGCGTGACAGGTTATTTAGGTTGAGATTTACAACTCGCCTGCTCAACTGTAAAATTAAGGGGAAAACAGAACTCAATTTAAACCATCGCACCTCAGGGACGGCAATTAAAATCACATTATCACAAACAAAACAACTGGATTGCTACTGAAACTCAATAGTGGCAGCTTCTCGCCCACTTTGACTAACAGGGGACAATGGAAATCAGAATTATTTCGAAGCCAAAGGCTTTCTTGTTGAGGGAATAATGGGTAACTCACTCAGAGGAGTTTATCCTCTGAAGACAATGCTTTTGTTTTAGGTGGAGGTAGAGGTTTTTTTGTGTGTGTGTGTGTCAAAAAGAACACTGCATTTGAATGTCTTTCTGGCTTTTTATCCATAGTACACTAGTCTTCAAAGGTGTTCTGAGACAGGACAGTCGCATGAGATGGTGTTTTAGTGCATTGTGAACATAAGTGGAGTAGTTTGGTGTCATTAAGTTCAAAGGGAAAGCAGCCAAGAAGAGTAACCACCATATGTCTTACTGATTTATTAGAGAAAAAACTTCAGTCATCATCTAAAGTTCAGTGCACAGTGTTTGTGTTTTGTTATTTTTTTATTCCTTTTTAGTAGCGGAAGTCAGTTGCCTTTGGAAGACTTTCCAACAATTCTGCTGCATTCTAATACAGAATTCAGGGTTAATATGCAGATGATCATGCAGCACATAGTGAGACTGGCCTCCACATTTGCAATTCATCTTCAGCATTTGCAAGCGATGACCTCCATAATGGGCGTGCTGCGGTTTGACGCCAGCGGCGTGGGCCTGGAGAGCAGCGGGTGCCCGCCCGCCAAGCATCCTGGGCGCCAAGCTACCAAGTCTGCCAAGGGTTGATCGTCACCAGTGAGGAAGCCTGTAGTCAGATGGGCACTTGATGGACTCTTCTGGAGTGGGTGGGTAGGCTGGCTCTCGCCTGCGTCCTGCCACATGTGCCTCACTGAGCTTTGCTTTTCCAGGACCTTCTCTGTGACATTACTTTCTAATGTGCGCTTCAGTTTAAATCGGGTGGCCACACCAGATGGCATCTGCGTGGCACGTGCAAGTGTGCCAGTCGATATGCTGGCCAAGCCAGATGTGTTAGTGTGCACTGGAAATGAGATAAAGCCATAAGACATTTTACTTCTTGATAAATTCACTGTTTTGCCATTAATAAATGTGTTTTTAGGGATGAGGGATACAATTGGAAATGTAGGAAATCTGGTACAACATAATTAGTGGACATTGCAAAATGTTTCATAGATATTATGCAGATTTAAAACTTCCACTCAGATAGTAATGTAGACCTGTTCTTTGGTTATGATTCCCCAAACAGCCTGTATCTGAAGGCCAGATCTAGAAGCCTCAAAGGTACATTTACATTTGCATTTAAAACTAATGAACAAAGCCTTCAGTAAAGATGCGACATGGATATTAAACTTCATGTGCTGTATTCTCCAATGCAAATTTACATCTGTAGTAACTCAACTAATTATCTAGGACTCGAATAGCCATCAGTGAGCATTGCTTGAGTGAGCTTTGCTTTGATTTGTCTCCCTGGCTCTGAACATAATGCCAGCGCTCTAGGAAAAGTCATTTCTACTGCAGACTGCTCTCTCTAATTTGACAAAGCTGAGAGTGTTTAATTTCTCTTCTTCTGCAGTGATTTCTCAGATGACCTCTGCTGAAAACAGAGAGCATGTCCTCTGGTCGCCAGAAATAATACATTAAAAAACAACAACAACAAAAAAAACAAAACATCTGGGCTCAGCATGGGCTAAAATGTCAGTCTAACTTTCCCATAGCCTTCAGTGGAACAAAGGAGCATGAGCCAAAGGGAGACCTGAACAAGAATGCAAATGCAGAAGTTGGTTTTGGAAAGGCAGACAAACACGCACGTCTGGGATTAAACGCTGCCTTCCTACATCACATAAGTACAGTCAGCTTTGGGACTGGAGCGGTCGTCTAAAAATAGGATGTGACTGCAGTGTTTTCTATTGTGTTATGAGCGTTGTGTGATTCACACTATACACCCTGGAGGGGGGGAGGGGGGGGGGGGCATAATGAAAAAAATGAAACACGAGTTGTTCTAATTTCCAATGAAACTAAACTGAATTTAACCCAGTTTCAGAAATAGCACTTGAATGGCACCAATATGAAATGCAGTATAAAAGTTGATCAGAAATCTAGAAGCCAAGCTTAATGAACAGATGTTTCTAATGCTTTTCATACATGAAAAGACATGTATGAAATATGTTTTTTCAAGATGTATTGAATCAACAGCTGCCTGTATGGTATAAGGGTTTGGAAAAGGCCAAGTTGACTCTGAGAGAATTACATGTTTAATATCTTATGTACCTAAAAAGAGGTGTGGCCAGCACTTATCTATACTTATACCGAGCATGGGACATTGTTTAAGTGTAGGTGTGGCATCCCGGATAATCTTACATGTCTCCGACAGGTTATCGTACTTCCTTTTTCCCCCCCAACACCCTCACTCCACCCCACCCCCACTCCCCCTCAACCTGGCAACCCGATCAGCCTCGGGGGGGATTTGCCTGGGTGCCGTTAACACGGAGCGTGAGCCCCTGCCTGCACCAGCGCTCTGTCTGCCTCTCCCAGGCTCATTTTCAGGGCTCTGATGTTACCATGCCTGCCTGCTTCCTCTTTTTGTCCTTCTTTTCATTCAGTTCTGAATTCTAGCCTCTTCCTGGTTCTCTCCAAGGCATGCCCACAATGCTCAACTGAATCTCTCTGCCTCTCTCTCTCTCTCTCTCTCTCTCTCTCTCTCCCTCTCTTTCTCCTTCTCTCTCTCTCTCTCTCCCCTCCCTTCTCCCTCCTTCCTCCCTGCCTTTTATTTCGCTTGCAGTCCCGTTAATTAGTTTGGCCAAACAGCTTCCTTCCCAGGCCTTTCTCACTGCTAATCCCTCACTGTTACTGTTCCAGACCACTAGAGCTGGCTGGGGTTTGCAGGCAGTTCGCTTTTTTAAATTAATGGAACTCCTCCATCTCCTTAATCCGTTGCGTCTCACGCCGCTCGGCTGCATAAATTTGTTTAATTCTGGAGTTGTCGCCGCAGTGTTTGGGCGTAGGCTGGAAATGGCAAACTCAGCCACGGAGCTGCGGCCTGCTCGACCCCCGGCACCTCCGTCTGCGTCTCCGCCTTCGCTCGTGGACTCCTCCTCTACATTCAGCCTGCCCCACCCGGCCACACAGTGGCCCGAGATGACTTGCAAAACAGTGCTGCAGTAAAACCTGGGGCTGCTCTCTTGTCTCAGGTCCCAAGTGGTCCTTCAAGCCAGAGGATCCATCTCGCTCCCATTTAAAGGAGGATTCCCTTTCATCCGCGATAACTTGAAACCGGATTTGGGCCGGGCCACTCCAAGTGCAGCGCTGGCAGTATCCCTCCCCGTCCTTATTGATGGCATGTGGAGTCTCACGTGGCCCTCAGATACGTCCGCATGTAACCACCCTCCACCCACTACCTGTCCACTAAACCTTCATTTAAAAAGGGCTTTAATAATGCAACAAAGAACCAATATGCATTTTTACCAGAGAGCAGTTGTAAGAAGAGAGCATGGATAATGGTCAGCCAGAGAATTTGTATGTGTGCGTGTGTGTGTGTGTTTGTCCATGCATGTCTGTGTGTGTGTGTGTGTGTGCATGTGTGTGCGTGTGTGTGTGTTTGTCCATGCATGTCTGTGTGTGTGTGTGTGTGTGTTTCTGTGTGTGTGTTTCTGTGTGTGTGCGTGTGTGCGCATGATTTAGATTCAGCGGATCACTTTCAGAGCCATGTTTGTAATATTTTATCATCGCTAGATATGCCAGAACGCTGACCAATAAATCAACCTGCAACATGACTAAACAAAAGACTCCTTATAAACAATCCAAATCCTTCACGAATGAACATCATTTACACTGACATATCTGGAGTTGTAACACATTTAACTGAACCATCTGAATGAAGTAAGTATTTTGCCAGATGCACCATCAAAAAATCTCTGGTCTTGGACTGACATATTTCAGCTTAGAGGACATTCATTGAGTGCACAGAGAAGGAACACCATCACCATTCCGCTTTCTTCTCATTTTCTCCTCAACAAAATGGAGAGCTCTTGAGGGCAGCACACTTGTGCATTTTTCCTTTTTTCCCTCAGCTGAATGATAAATGCCTTGGGTGATGATCTCAGAACATCAGGGGGTGAGGTGGGGGTAGATGTTGGAGGCAGGGGGATGCAAAAGGCACAGGCTCGTCTCCTAATCCTTTAAAAGCTGCCATGAAATCTGCTGCCTCACCTCGTTGTGCCTCTGCCTCGAGTGTAAAAAAACCCCAAAAACAGGGGGAGGTGTGGTTGACTGTTCCATTTTTTAATCCACTCTCTGATCCCACTGACGTGGATTTCTCCCTTTCCCCTTGTCATACATCAAATCATATTATTCAAAGAATAACAACCAAGGACACAGATACTACTGCACAGGATAACAAAGTTAATAACTGGTTGACGGTTGTAGTGGCAAGCTGCAGATTGAAAAGATTTGTCTGGCTTTCATTTTTTCCTCCCGAATACTAATGAATGGCATGCAAATGTTCAGTTGAGTGTTTTAGAATTTCAATCTGTAAATAGGACAAGGAAAGATTAATCTTGTGTTGATTAAAATCTAATTTAAATTATTCATTATGCAGCATCTCATTATCTTTAAATTGATTTAATTGGCAGAATGTGTGATGTGTGATTAACTCGTACATAGTGCATACCTGTATTATAATTGTCCTTGTGGTCATTCATGTCACTGTGACAAATCCTCTCTAACTATTTTCAGCACAACCCTAAATTAGAAATAGGGTTAGACCTCAAATATCCCCCACCCTAGAGATAATATTCATCCTTAGCTTTTCATTATTGTTTTACATGGTTAGCAAGTGTAAATGTATAGATTTTTCTCAATGAACATCTTTATTGATGTTTATTGATCTTTATTGATGTTTATTGATCTTTATTGATGTTTCATTGTTATTCATAACGATGTTCTTGTGTTGAGCTACAACACAGAACGCTCTACAGCACAGAGCTACTTGACCTCCCTTTGTGGAGAGCTGACCCTGCCAGACTGATTATATAGATCAGAGGTCACAGAATGCTAGCGCTACCACTTTTACTTCCAGCTTCATCAAGCTCACCACAGAAGGACCAGCGCTAATTACACAAACTGAGAGAAGGAATGAGAGTCTGAGGAAATCGCCAGTATTAACTCCTGCTTTCATTAAAAAAGAACCGTGTGACTCTAATGATTCATTCACAGCTGTGACTGCTCGATAGAGAGAGACAGGAAGCAAGGAGGTGGGGGTTGGGTGGTGTAAAGCCATCTCCAGATCTTCTTTGTTCAAATCATGCACAATAATTTCAGCCTCGATCAAAAGGCCCGTCAGAAGACGGGTGGCGGGTGCGCTCCAGACACTCGCCGAGCCTCCGGTGAATGAGGCGGCCGACTTTGAAGAGCGCGGCGGGGAGCGAGGCGCCTCTCCGTGACCCTCACGCATCTGCTGCACTGCTGCCTCCACCGCTGCCGCCTCCGTCTCTGCTGGAGCTGAGTAGGCGAGCATCACATTCATGTTTTAGATAGGGGTGCATTGGGGGAACCCCAACCACCCACCCAATCCCTCCTGAGGAGAATGTGGCCTCCCTCTGCCTGACAATTACAGTTACTCTGCTTTCGTCCAGCTTGCTTAAGTAAAGGACGTCAAGGGCGTTGGTCCTACTGAAATTCAGGAGAAATGATTGGAGCTTAGATGTTTTGCTTTTCTTCTCCACCTCTCTCACGCATCACAGTTCTGCCAAAAGACTGAGGGGGTTTTACAGCCCCTCAACATTTTTAAAGACGCCAACAAGTGAGGCTTTGCTGCCTTTACCAAGTGAAGATGTGTGAAGGGTGCATGTGGTGTGGCTTGGTCTGCAGTGAAGTGCACCTCAGAACTACACAGCAAGGCTTACACAACCTTACACAGGCTGTGTGTTTGCTCTGGCATGTCAAACAAGCCGAGTGGGTCTCAATTGCTACTTTCCACAGCTGCCTTAAGTGGATGTGTAGGCCTCCTTTACACGTTTTTCTAGGATTAAAGGAATATTAGTTATTGCACGCATATCTGGTTTCTGCAAGCCTGAAACAGCATTCCTGCATGACTGGGCCATGAAAAATTGCACATTCAATGGTAAGGACACGAAGCGACTTGGTGGTTCTGTGATTCGGTTGTTCAGTGATCGTGGCACGTTTGATTCGATGCGTTATAAAACAAAAGTGGATTAAAGCACCATGGACCGCCCCTATTTACATTCCCAGCTCATTTCATAAACTGATACATATGATTCCCCTCAGCCTCAGTGTTCCCTCAGAGCTGTTTTGTAATTATGTAATGTAGCTATAGACTGTTGGCTGGGAGCCAAAGCCGTGTAATAAAACGGAATCTCCACTCCCACCTCCTGCAGACTCTTTTTTTTCCCTTCCTTTTTTTTCCTGTAGCTGTAAACCATGTTCAGAAGGAGATCAATAAGATCTCTGATAGAGCGACTAATGCATTCGCCGCTGATGGTGCTCGCTGTGGCGGCAGCAGACATGCCCGCGCACAGTGTTTATTATACTCCATCTACAGTGCGAGGGCGGAGGAGGGAGGGAGGGATCCAGCTGAACGCGCGTATCCGTGTGGCAGGAGAGTCTTGGGGAGAAGGTTAGAAACAACCTGGGATCACTTCTTAGAGCACCTTCAGTAACCAGAGATATTGGCTTTAGGTCTCTTGCTGATGTGCTCGAGATAAATACAGCTTGGTGTTTTTACCCCCATTGATAAATGACTTCAAAACGGCAGGCCTGTAACCCTTTCACACTGCATCTTTGATTAAAATCTCACTGGTAATACACAGCTCAATCTTTAAACAGGGCATCACGCTACATCTGGGCCTAATCCCAGCCCTCAAACTATCAAAATGCTAATATAGTCTCTCTCCTTGAAAGGCCAAGTTTTTTTTTAAATCTAATTTTCCTCCTGCTAAAAAAGACCTTTTTTGAGTAGCAGTGGGGATCAATAGATCAGTGAAGCTCAAAATATATTAGCTTACAAGTTGAAGGCAATCGAGACGAGGAGGTGTAAAGAATAGCATGCCCTCTTATCCCTGCTGGATCCAAGTCGATAGATGCACAAAAGAAGTGCCCGAAAATAAACTCCATTAGCGGTTCCTATTAGCATGCTATTAGTACTTATACTTTCTGCTGAGTTGCATTCATAAGAAGGACAGCACCCATGCTAGGTGCTTTGTCACGGTGCAATCAAAATACCTGCAGCAGTGTATTATTGAAAACAGGGCTCTAAATTCCCAACGTTAATAGTATCTTACAAATAACCAATTGCACTTACCATTACCATACTCAGCTCAGCACAGCTGAAAATGGAACTGTTTGCTATGGATATACTGTATTACATGCTCTTAGGAACTACCAGCTGTTTAGACGTTCCAACAGCATAGCTGTTGTAGATAAGATGGAGAAAACAGCTGTCATTGTCTTGACTTGAAATGACTGAGAGATAGAAACAAATCAATAATCTAATTCTAAGGCAGAGGCATTCAGGCATTTTCCAGCTGGTGTAAACTATAATTGCCCATTGCACTGTTGTGTGCTGCTAAGTTTTTTTTCTTTTCTTTGTTTCTCCTGGAGCGGGTCATGCTGTGCAGCTCCCACATGGACAGGCCTGCAGGGTGAGCACACAGAGGTTGTGCTGTGTAGGACAGCAGTGCGCTTTGTATACAGGGGGAAATGAGGAGCGAAGGTTGCTGAGGAACCAGGTACATTTCTGTTTTCCAGAACAAAAAAAAAAGTGGAATAGCCTTTGTTTGAGCTTCACCTGAATTCTGTTAAATCCTTTTTGTCTTTAGTGCAGTCCAGCCTCTTCAACACACCACAGCTTTTTAGGCCAGAGGTAACAATTCTCCCTCATGATGGTTCTTAGTTTTCCTTCTACTGCAAGGCTTTCAGCTCTTTCTCTAATTTTCTTTTGCTTCATCAAAACCGAGCTCGTCTCTCTTCTCTTCGGTGCATTTCCACAGCTGTGCTGCAGGCGTTAGCCACGGCAGGTCGGCCTTCCTCGTCCCTCCAGCCTGCAGGCTGCTGAAGCACAGAGCCCAGGGCCAGCCATGGAGAATCTTGGAGAATAGCTCTGTTTGCTCCAGTGTCCTGCACCAGTGTTCCACTCCACAGAAAACTGTTTCTGTCTCGTTCTCTCTCTCTTTCTCCATCTCTGTCTGTCTTTCTTGAAGCATTCGTTCTTCTCTCTGTCTTTCACTCATCCTCTCACTGTCGCTCCCACCTGCCAGCAGTGCAAATCGATGGTCTCTGTCAGGGAGAGGGGTGCAGACGATTTCTAACCCCACGCCAGCGATCGCACCGAACCGCCAGGCCTGGGGACAGTGCTGCTTATTTTGCAGTTCTGCCAAATGAAATCTGAAATTGAACTTGGAGAGGCTCCTGTGGAAAGCAGCTTCGCCGTATTGGTGGGCGGGGGCTAACTCCTTCGAATCCCGATTGGCTGAGGAGGAATGCGCACGTCTTCATTTGCTCTGCGCTTTGTGGATTGTGTTGGTGATGAGATGTGCCCCTTTAATAATGATCCCTAAAAAACAGGAATCAAGCATGAATCTAACTCCAACATCAACATTGCTACATAGGTAGATTTCATAACGATTAACATTAACTGTACGCAGAAACATCAACAGGTGTCACAAGCATGCTATGACTACGAGGTTCTTTGGTATGGTCGTCCATGCTATGACTACGAGGTTCTTTGGTATGGTCGTCCATGCTATGACTACAAGGTT
>JAOYMR010000014.1:8127479-8137885 GCA_025802075.1 Tenebrosternarchus preto
GAAAGCCGATTGTCCACAACTACTCCAAGGCTACGTGCTTCAGTAGATGGAGTGATCAGGGTGTTCTCAAATGAGATTGAAAGATCACAGTGAGGACTCGCTCCGTCAGGAATGTACAGCATCTCGGTCTTGCTTGGGTTGAGCTTGAGGTGGTGAGCCGTCATCCAAGATGCAATATATACTAACCCCGATATACTAACCCCCGATGTACTAACCCCCGATGTACTAACCCCTGATGTACTAACCCCCGATGTACTAACCCCCGATGTACTAACCCCTGATGTACTAACCCCTGATGTACTAACCCCTGATGTACTAACACACTTCTCAGCTGTTTTAAAGCAAGTGCTTTAGCACTTCTTCCCAAAAATAGTATCAGCTTCTGAGAATGGGCTGTGGGTGTGAATTTTGCCACCACGGGGTGAGCTGTTATCTCGAGGTGTGTCTGAGTGGATGGTTGCCCAGCCCGGGGGTTCTAACACATCGTCCCAAACACAGATGCTGTGGGGAGCTGTCAGCTGCCACGCTCCCCCCACTGTGGCGGTGTGAACGAGAGCAAGCGTGAGCTGCCATATATCTTTAGAGCTCTCATCAGCAGGAGAGACAGAGGGAACGGGGAGAAAATGAGAGAAGGGGGGTGGGGGGGGTTGTATTTTACCCGACAGGTTCACAACCCCGGCCAGCGTAAAAAAAAAAGCACCATGAAATGAATCATGCGTATGAAATGACGATTCTGTCAGCAGGCACAGATGCGTGAGAATCATTTTCCTCTCTGAAGTTGTTCCAGTGCTACTTCTGAGATTCACACCAAGCACTTATTATATTCCATATCAAGTACTAAAGAATGTGCCTGGTGACCCTGCTCACCCAGCCTCTGTAAGACCGTTTCCCTCTGTCGGCAAATAAACGAATCACAAACAGCACATAAATCATTCAGCCTCATGCACGTCGATAACAGGGTTTTTTTTTTTCTGGTAGGAATCAACATTACAAATGTTCTCTTCAGCAACAGCTCAGCATCACAAACATGTTTCCTTTGTTATATTATTGTGCACATCTTGCCTTCATTTGTTTAAATGTTTATTGACGTAGAGAGAGCTTGGGATGTGTGTACTCCCAGTTTTTTTTGTTGTTGTTACTGTATCAATCAGAGCAAATGACTAAGTCTCAGATGTTCATGTACCACCTCCTGTTTTTTTGCGCGGTGGAGAATGAGGCGTGATGAGAGATGTTGGTGGTGATATGTGGAGTGGGGGGGTGGTGGGGATGGAGGTGGGTAGAGTGAAGAAAGTCTTTTTATTGTCCTAAAATGCAATTGTTTCTTAATTGGAAGTGTGGCTCCTGCTTCCTGTCTCTCTCTGATAGCATCGCACCACAAATGGACCTCCGGAGCCTCGTTTTACAAATCACAGATCCTCTCGTGCCGTGATTCCGATCTCGCTGTCTCCACGGTGGTTTCTCTGGAGAAAGGAGGACCGTGTTCCTGGGGCTGCAGTATTGATAGATGCTATTGTGTTGAGTTGTGCGCGACATGATGTTGCTCTTTTAAAGGCTCCATCTGCTCCGAATTCTTCCTGTGAGCCTGCATGAGGTCTAATAAATTCAACGACAAGATGGAGTCCTTCACAAAAGCTTTACTGTGAAATATATCTGTTTCTTCTTCCTGCCAATTGGCCAAATGACATGGCCAAGTGAGCCCCAAACAGGCAAGGCTGTGTTTACTCCTAGAGGTCAGCACAGCAACTGATGTCAGCTTGTATGCGCTCCGGGATCATCTTAACAGAGTTACACAATGCACTGCAGTTGAATTATGTTGCTGTATCTACTAATTCATTTAACTGGCAGGGCAGCTGTGAACTCGGCTGCACTCTGTTGGATGAGCTTTTGACTTTGTTCATACATGCTGTGCAGCGCGAGGGCAACTGATGAAGCAGCAGTGGCACGTTTTAGCGAGAAAATCTGGGGTCGCACAGAGGATCCATGAGGGATCGGTGGTTGCATCTGAAGGGAGGGGGCGTTGTACTAATGAGAGTGATTGGTGACTGAATTATGACTTGCTTCATAAAAGGTCCTGGGAATTTGTGGTTTAATCATAGGGTTCAATCACTGTAAGCTGATGAACTTTTCATGGTTATGATTTTGATATTGTTCTGTATAACAAGGGTACTCCTCCCTTAAGCCATAGTAATGAGATCAAAATTAACCTTGGTGTAATTCAAGGAGGTGGTTTTCAGAACTTTTCTGACCCTATGTTGAGCGTTTAGGCAAAGCTCTCCATCAGCCCCATGTGAAATGTCAAGCCAGCGGTTTAACTGAAAGATCAAAACTCTAATGTCCAACACCTCCCACTGTGTGTTTTAATGAACTCTTCATAGCTTCACTAAGGGTGTACATTACTGACAGCATTCATGTTTGACAGGTTACAGGCATGTCCTGTAATAATGAGCACCTGGCACAATGCAAAATAATATGTGCAGTAACAGAACATCCACTGTGCTTTTGTACCTACAAAACATCTGCTATGCTCAACAGTGGGATACATGATTAAAACAACCCGCAAACCCTGAAATCCATCACAGGAGTTTGCATGGTGCAGCTCTTCATGTTGCAGTGCTAAGGATAAATTAGTGTCAGAATACTTTGTGCTCAGTCATTTTGAATTTGGCCAGCCAAGGTGTCCAGACTACTGCAGGGCACGGCATACAACCATTCCCAGACACAGCCTTCGGGTTGTGGGGTGAATTTGGATGTACTTCGGACTGATAGAGTGGGCACGGGACTCTTGGCAGCGGCTGACAGGACAGCCGTCTGCCTCAAGTGACTCCACATCACGCCCTGAACCGCTCTATCCTAAACCGGTCTATCCTGAACCGCTCTATCCTAAACCGCTCTATCCTGAACCGCTCTATCCTAAACCAGTCTATCCTGAACCGCTCTATCCTAAACTGGTCTATCCTGAACCGCTCTATCCTAAACCAGTCTATCCTGAACCGCTCTATCCTGCGAATGCATGTCACAGTCTTGGCTTAACCAAACTTTATATCAACCACTCTATCCTGCGAATGCATGTCACAGTCTTGGCTTAACCAAACTTTATATCAATGCATAAGTGTATGAGCCTGGGGCAGCTTCACAGTGTCCAGACAGCCTCACACATCTGTTTGATCGTGTGTGCACAAATGCATACACTCATGGGATGATTACATATGCAAGCACACACATACACACACACACATACATATACATACATACATGCAGTTCTCCCCTCTCTCTTTCTCTCTCTCTCTCTCTCTCTCTCATGCTTGTTAGTAAATACTGGCTGAATGCGGCCTTGGCCTTAACGGTTTGTGGGTTGGAGAATGGGCTGCTGTTTATTGTTTTCACATTGAATCGTGTGTGTGTGTGTGTGAGTGTGTGTGTCAGGGGGGTAGTATGGTCAAACAGATGTGTTGGAAGGTTAACAAACTGGTTCTCTTTGATCGTTTTTTGTAAAAACTATTACAAAGTGGAATCTTAAGTGTAGAAGAAATATATTGAAGCAAATATGTATGTTTATGCATGTGTGTGTGTGTGTGTGTGTGTGTGTGTGTGTGAGCATGTTCATCTGTTTCTGTGTGTGTGTGTGTGTGAGCATGTGCATCTGTTTCTGTGTGTGTGTGTGTGTGTGTGTGCGCATGTGCATCTGTTTCTGTGTGTGTGTGTGCTGCATATGTATATATACTTTCAGACAGATCTAGTATATATATATTTTTTACATTTAGCCTTGCAAGCAGGAACTAATTAGTGCATAACAGGCCAAGGCAAGGGGCCTAATGAGATGCATGTAAATGAATCATGCTGCTTCCCCTCCGCAGACCTCCTCTGGTCCCCTGCTCTCAGTCTGGCTCCTGCTTAAACAGTGCACACACACACACACACACACACACACACACACACACACACGCCTGGTGTGCTGAAAGACTTGTGGGGCAAGTCAGCATGGCTGGGATTTCCAGAGGGATTTTCTTAAACGTAATCCCTCGCGCCTGGGATAATCTCACCCGGAATTTTGCCAACCTCTGGTTGTGTCGACCTTTCATTGGCCTTTTTTGTAATTGTGTGATTAACTTTCCACCATCCTGCTGTGTGTGATGAGGGTGTAGTGACCCAGCTCTGTTGGCCCCTCCCACAATCAGCTCCATGTTGGATGAACTGTGTGGACTAAGTGACAGACAATATGAAGAAGCATCAAATCTACTGTAATCCTTGTAATATAGTATATGTATGAAAAAGCCAACATTTACTACAGTAAACAGTAATTCGTAACAGATCACAATGTTAACTGTGATGCATGGCTCTCATTTCCCCCGCTATGCGCTAGCTAGCAGTGGTAAGATACATACAGCTTTGTTTTGCCTGTGTGACCTTTTCCGCCAAACCAACGTAAGTGATTCCAGGCTGGGAAATTGGTTTAAAGGGCGCGGGAATTGGATTGCCTAAGCACGATGGGCCTGGATGGATTTTCACTGCCTCGCAAACGGGCTCGAGGCTGGATAGAGTCTCGACCAGCTTAGACAGCAGCAGATAGAGGAAGGAAGTGGCAGATACTGTGTCTCTGGGAAAAAAAAAACAAAAACAAAAGTGTGAGCAGTTTGAGTGGAGGGAGTGTGGGTTGGTGCATGTGACTGGGGACTGGGGAGGGTTGGACATGAACAAATCTGAATGTGTTCATATGGCTTTTATATATAGAAATTTGCAGGGCAGCGTGACACAATAGCAGGATAACAGTGTATTACAGCAGTTTACAAAATCATGTCATGTTGTTTTATTATTTCTCTGATAATGATGATGCAATGTAACTTGTACTTCTGGCTATTAAATTGGCAATTTTACACACACACACACACACACACACACACACACACACACACACACACACACACACACACACACACACACACACAGAAACACACATGTACTCTAAGAGTCCATAGCAAACTGATAAGACCCATCCTGTGACGTCACCCAGAGCCATGGGAAGCTGCGGTGAGTTCTGTACTGTCTTTTGAAAGGCTGGATGTGCTCCAGTTCAGGATTTGATTTCAGGTGATAGGGACTTATTAGCTGAAACAGTGCAGGCAAGTCTGCAGCTTATCTTCTGAAGCATATTGATCCGCTCAGCTCTTTGAGGGAGATGCTGAGGGGTTGGAACATTCTAGACCTGCTGATGTATTTATTTCCCCTTCTCTCTCTCTCTCTCTCTCTCTCTCATTTTTTCTTGTTTTCTTTTCTGCTTTTATTTCTGTGGATTCCACAATGACACTGGCCACAGCATGGTAGGGTTTTCATCAAATACTGAAAGCCAGTGAAACTGACTCAAATATTCACAGGTGAAAAGTTTAGCATCATGTTCATAAACTCCCCAAATACCTCCATAGCTGTTGCCTCTGGAGGTAACACAGAAAGCCAGTAAACAAAATTTGGATTAGACTGAAAACAGCATGTGTTGTCTGCCTCTCTCATTGTTTCGGCCTCTCCCTTTCTCGCACACATTTTCTGGCTGTTGTTTCCCTGAGCTCATTAAGCCAAACACATTAAATAGAGCAGGTTGTGATTTGGCAAGTGATAGTTTCTATTTCGGAGCTTCATTAATCCAGGGAGGGATGGCGGCGGGAACACAAACGTCTTCTGAAAGGCTGTTGCTGCCGCACCCCCTTCCCCCGAGCGAGGCACCGACTTAGCTATGTGCGACTTAGCTATGCGCGACTTAGCTATGTGCGACTTAGTTATGCGCGACTTAGCTATGCGCGACTTAGCTATGTGCGACGGCCGCTATCCGATGCCGAGCCCTGATAAAAAACAAAAAAAAAAGCCCCCGGTTTCCGTCGTCTTTTCAAATGAATTACAGAGCAGAATTCCACCCAAGAAGAGGCGGAAGCTAGCCGCCCGGTCGGGGGCTACACCTGCGCCCATGAAGTTAGCAGAAGTCTACACAGGTGACTGGAAATGTATGAAATTCCATATATAAGCCTATAGACAGCAAATAGAAGAAAGAGAAAACCACGCCTGACGTTCACGCCAGAGTAGCAGCATGTTCGCCATTTCAGAAGCCCACGCCGGTATGATTCCCTCCGGCGTCCTGTGTGAACCAGCTGACCCCTGGACTCGAATGGCACAGCCCTAATCTGAGCCCGTTTGATGTGTCACGCTCCACGCCTCACTGCCCCTGGCATGGCAGTGCTGAGTAACTCTATAGAGCTCACGTTGATGGTTAGATAATGCACCCTCACACACATTCCCATGCGCCGGCAGCTGTGGAAGTGCTAAAGACCAATCTCTTTGCTCGCCGTGTGATGAATGCCATGTTTTTCATTCCCAACTCCGCCATGCTAATTCATCAAAGTGACGCTTGCATTGTGTGGTCGGAACTGTGTGCGTGTGGGTGTGCGTGCGTGCGTGTGCGCATGCCTGCCACACAACAGAGGAGCCCAGAGCCGCCGGATAGAAAACACACAGCATTAACGCTCACACCTTTGTGTGCACACGCACACTCATACACACACACACTCGCAGAGAGGCGTGTGGAGGTCAAGGAATCCACCACGGTTGGCATTAACCTTCCTTGCTAACCTTTGCTAACTGTTGCCTCTCAGACATTCTTGTAGCAAAGTGCATTTAGCTTTTCTGTGAATAAACTCAGTGCACAGAATTATAACAAAGCTATTATCTGGTAACTCCCATTTCCTGTTTGGCCTTTTACTGTAGGTGAGATACCACACATCAGAGATCACAAGCTTGCTAACCTCAGAATGGGAGCTCGCAACACACAATTAGCAGCTGCAAAATGAGCTCTGAAGGTCACATTCTGTGTCAAGAATGTATTAATACCTTTTTTGTTTCATCTATGGTTATTACTGGGCATAAAAAAAGCAGGTTCTGCCTCTGCAGAGATTTTCCTTTTGCGTAAACTGTGTCCTTGCAGAGTTTAAACCCACAAAACGTAATTTACTACAAAAATAAAGCAGAATTCCAGATTCATTAAGCAAAGATAATTATGTTTTAATACTGACATAAATGGCAGGAATATACATATATATTGTAACAATGTATGTGTATATACACACGTATGGAGTCATAACATCAGAGTAATTACTGTACATCAAACAGCTCTTTTGCGTGTTTGGCAGTGCCAGTGTATCTACCAGAGGAGCTTGTCCTCAGACTGCTTCGTGGATATTCATACTCGCGTTGCGGATGGAGAGAAAGGAGCAGAGGGCCGGAAGCCCGTCTCTGCACGCTAATGCCTGCTCTTTGGTTTAATTTCCTGTGTGGGCTGGTGGTCGAGTCGCCGCCTCCAAAAACAGAGGCTCGCCAGTTTTCCTCACTGTTCAATAATTAGGCTGCTATTCCTTGTTTGCATTGATCATTTGCAAAAGATACACCAAAGCGGAAATGTAAAACATGGTACGTTTTAAAGATGATGCAGGTTCTTAAATTTTCTTCCCCCTCCCCCCCCCCCACACACACACACACTTCCCCAGCCCTGCCTCCACACACTGTCTGAGGTAGCCTGAGCTGGCATGATGATGGCTTGACACCCAGTTTGTTACTGATCTACTTTATGTAATGGTATCGTTTGGTTCCTTGAGCAGAGAAAGGGGAGATTTTTGCAGTCTGGCCTATAAGCTGCGGCTCTATTGTCCAATCGGAAACAGCCTGGGGAGTGGGGGAGTGTTCACAGTGTGAGTCAAGTGCCGGGAGTCCTCCTTACAGGGGCGAATGGGGAGTTAATAATAGTTCTACACTCCTTCTGCCTCTCTCCCCCCACAGAGTCACCTACTGTGCACGATTACTCAGTGGAAGGCTGCCTAGCCCCACAGAACCATATAGTAGCCATAGAAATAACTCCATCAGAGAAGCAAGACCACAAATAGATAGAGGTGCACATCAGCAAAATGTATTTCTCTTATATGTATTGGTTCTCACATTCAAAAGTCACTATAGCAATAGTGTGGAACCATATTACATTTCCAGTGGATGACACTATAGCATTTTTATATCTCTGTAACATGCTGGGTGGAGAAAATGTTTTATTACAGATAACAAACTTTCACTACCAGTCAAAAGTTTGGACACAACAATGCTTTCATTTTATTATTTTCTGCATTTTAGAAAAACAATGGAGGTATCAAAACAACAACATATGTGGCGCTGTGTTAAACAAATACTGTTATATAAGTACACGCCATTTTCTTTGATGACTTTCTTTGATTTCTTTTCACACTGTTGCTGTTCTCTTAACCAGCTTCAACCATCTATGCTGTTTCTCCATCAGAAGTTCTCACATATGCTGAGCACATGGCAAGGGAGTAAAGTTCTGAATGAAAGCTATTTGAAGCTATTTCAAAGCTAATTTAAATATATATAATGTTTAAACAGCGCATAGCGTTTATAAAGGGGAAGAGAATGCTGAGCATAGGGAATAAGGGAATAAGGGAATAAGGCTTAACTTTATTTAATATGTTAGTAACAGCAAGTAACAAAGACACATACGTTGAGACAACAAACAAGGGGGGTTCACACACACTCTAGACAAGACACAGGTGAGACAACGATAACAAGATGAACATCCACCCATGTCACACACACACACACACACACACATGGAATACAAACTTACACACACAAACACACCATATGAACACAGGACAAGGGAGGAGGTGAGGGCTGCTACTGTGACACACACACACACACACACACCTGTATATATATACGTGTGTGTGTGTGTGTGTGAGCATAAACCATTAGATTAAAATGCCTTTAAGACTATGAAAAACATACATGCAGTCAGATGTGTCCAAACGTTTTTTACTGTTATCATCATAACATGCACATCAATCACCATGTTTCAAAGGTTTGGCAAATATATAGGTTTCCCAAATATTTTGTCCTAACACAGTTTGCGGGCTTTAGTTGAATCATGATGGTCACGTCCTGAGTGACAAGAGGAACAACTGTAGCATCCTACAGCATGGCTCCATACCCAGGGACATAGGGGACCATGAGGTCATCCATTAGAAAGACAGAAGATCAGCACAATCTCAGCTACTATTTCATGTAACGTTACACTCATCATCGGTGGAAACATTGTCCATCCTCAGACTGTTGGGGTTTTCATTCGAAGTACTTCCTCACCCCTCCCCGACTGTGACTGGTTTCCTCGTGAGGACATGGTATTGCAGTGACACTAGTGACAAGACCCAGCTGTTTCCTGTCTAGAGGCAAGGAACGCAAGATGTGCACTGGGCACTTACAGAGTGGCAAGTCAGACCGCGACCCTAAGCAGGCTGGGATTCCACAGAGGTGCCCCATGAGCCACCACCAACGACCTTTGGGCTAAAAGGGCTCTGGCTGATGGAAAGATGGCAAAGAAGAGAAGGGAGCTGAGGTGAGGAGAGGAGAAGAGAACTGACTGGGAGCAGGAGTCAGAGCCAAAGAGACAAGCACAGGAATATGAGATAATAGAAAGAGAAGAGAGACGAGCACAGGAATATGAGACCATAGAAAGAGAAGAGAGACGAGCACAGGAATATGAGATTATAGAAAGAGAAGAGACGAGCGCAGGAATATGAGACAATAGAAAGAGAAGAGAGACGAGCACAGGAATATGAGACAATAGAAAGAGAGAGCAGGAGTGCAGCATTGCGTTGTGTAGGGGTACGTGGGGTTATGTGGGGAAGTGCAGCTCAAGGCAGAAATGATGCCACTTCACACCCTGTAAAAATGAGTGTGTCCTACACAGGACAGTAGGGGACTCCCTGGATGTTGTCAGAGCCCCTTGGCTCTTGGCTTCCCTGTCTGATGTTTCAGTGCTTCGTTGCAATTAGCTGCTCTCGACTAGAGTTATTGATAGAGGTGGTGCAGCAGGCTCAAGGTAAAGTGTTGATAAAGGCCAGAGGAGCATTTGGGATCAATACTTCTAATGGCTTTACATTGTATGTGCATGACTAAGAACATCCTCTTAGTCCTCAATTAGACCTCAAATAGCAAAGTAAAAATGTCTGGAAGGACACAGCTTGTCTCGTTCAGCGATAACGGTGCTCTTACAGTGTGGAGAGATGCAACCTTAAAAGGTGACCCTCAAGTGGTTCCTCCATGTCACATAGCAGGACACATCAAAGAAGCATGAGAGAGCACAACTTGGGACTTCGTATAAAGATCCAACTTTATGGTAGGGCATACAGTATATGTATAGTATACAGTATACAGTATATGTATAGTATACAGTATACAGTATATGTATAGTATACAGTATACAGTATATGTATAGTATACAGTATACAGTATATGTATAGTATACAGTATATGTATAGTATACAGTATACAGTATATGTATAGTATACAGTATACAGTATATGTATAGTATA
>JAOYMR010000014.1:8151418-8165021 GCA_025802075.1 Tenebrosternarchus preto
AATTCAAATCCAAAAAAATTATTTCATGGTGATAACAAGCTAAAACCCAGGATTTTTTTTTTTTCTGTTTTTACTATATGCACCCCCCCCCCCCCCCCCCATTTACTTAGTAGAGAATCTTTATGTCTTCTTCAGAGTTTCTGACATAGACCCTCTTTTTGCTAGAAGGCAATGAAATTGTTTCTTTCCACCCAGAGCAGCTGGGTTAAATGATAAATAATTCAATTACTGGTGGTAGCACAGAGACTTCCTGAAAAATAAGTCAATACATAAATAAAGGATAAAAAACTTATATAAAAACTCCTTAGCTAACAGGTGTGGCAGAGTTCAAGATTAGGTTTATCACCTTCAGAAAAGGAAGTGAAATAATTTCAGACTAGTTCCTCTTTGGAATGTCCCATGATGCTGTTCACTGGCTCATCACAGATATGTAAAGTAATAGGACCAGACTCATGCCTCAGTGCCTTTCCATTCAGCACCTCAGATGCACATTTTGGAAATTAAGGAAGGGACTGAATGCTAAGATGTTCTAAACATGAAATTTAAATACTGCAATTCAAAGGAGGGTCATGGTACCTTTAACCAACAATAATCACTTGTCATCTAAGCAAGGTGAGCTGGACATTAGCTAAGCAATCCTGATTTTTCACTGGATGTGAGACTCTTTGGTTTAAGATGAAAAATAAACAATGTTCATTATGTTTAGAATCTCAGCTAAGTGTATAAATGATGTAGAGTAAATATTGGAGCCTATCTGTTCTCCCCACAGTGTTCCTTCACCTCCGTTATAATGAGGGGCAAAGTCAGGTCTATGCTATGAATTATTAAAAAGCACTGCAATTACAAACACTACACTGCATGCAGTGGAAAGGCTAATAACACACGTTGCATTAGTGCCTCCAATGGAGTTTGAAACATGTAATGCAGAGTTTGCTCTACTAAAAGCAGGTTTTAGATCTGCATTTACATTTAGCTCAGATGATTTCAACTCTCTCACTGAGGTTCACGAACAACCTGTCTTTTCTTCTCGCTTAATCAGCTACTGCTAAACAACTATGGGAAAAGCCATTAGAGATGCAGCAATTACTACCCCAAGAAGCATCAGGAGACTCTATTATACTAGAGACAGAAATGTCTGGAGACACTTAGTATACTATAAGACAAAAGTACCAAAGGGAATAATATTTACTTTATCAAACAAGCAGATACTGACTACTCTTTCTTTCTTTCTTTCTTTCTTTCTCTCTCTCTCTCTCTCTCTCTCCCTCTCTCTCTCATACATACACACTGACAAGAGCTTGAATCAGACGCTGAGAGTGGTCATTATGAGTGACTACATCACCGGTGTTTTATGATCAGAATGAGGCAATTACTTTAACAGGGTGTTATTGATTTTTGGATTGAGAGAAGCTCAGTACTGACCATCAAAGTCAAGACTCTTCAAAACAAGAACCCTTGAAGTCCATCGGCATCATCAGTTATTAGGAAAAAGGCCTCAACATCCCTAATTCTGTATTACTCTTTTGGCTGCTGTAAACCAGCAGAAGTGAGGGGTTAAATGCTTTCCTCATGCTTGCACCTGTAATTCGAACCCCCAGCCAGCATGGGCAGGAATTACTGAGGTACAGTGGAGGCGGAAACGTGCATGACTAAGCCAATGTGTAACTGATCTCTCGCAAATTGCAGTGCACCCACACCAGGGCACCTGGAAATCCCCAGCGCACACTCAGTGCACCCACACCAGCGCACACTCAGTGCACCCACACCAGCGCACACTCAGCGCACTCAAGCACACGCTGCAGGTCTCAAGCAATATTGCAAAGATCATCCCAGAGATGCTTCCATTGGTAAACAGGTTAACATGGTTTTGACAAATGTTGATGTAAATTAATATTAGTTTCACTGCATATACTAAAGTTGCTTTTTTTGGAACAGCTGAGCATTTGGTCTATTACTATAATAAATATTATTACTTATTTATTTTGTTATTGACTTCATTCTGGATTAATTTACCTGTTTTGTAACTCAGGTGATTCTATCTTAGAATTTAACAGAGTAAATGCTAAATGTTCTCTGTGAAACTTGAACAATCCCAAGTCACCTTTTTTAAACAATAATCAGACAGAAGAGATGACAGTAATCAGACAGAAGAGATGACCTCTAATGTTTCCAGTTTGAAATCTCGATTACTGTTGCCCTCGTTACTCTTAGTCGCTATTATAGACGTGGGTGTTTGAAGGTTTTTTGTGACCAAGTCTGATGAATGCTCTGAACTGAAGAGACATCTCATTTTCTCTGGTGCATTTCATCATTACGAGGATTATTGATATCCCTCTCTCTCCACTAATGTTCAAAGCAATACACTTTTGACTAATGAGTATCATTAAAAGAAGCATAAGTATTGAAGTTCAGCTCATAAGAATAATGAAAACTAGGCATTGTGTGTGTGTGTGTTTGTGAGTGTGTGTGTGTGTGTGTGTGTTTGTGAGTGTGTGTGTGTGTTTGTGAGTGTGTGTATGTGTGTGTGTGTGTGTTTGTGAGTGTGTGTGTGTGTTTGTGAGTGTGGGGGGCAGGGGTGTGTTTGAAATGTAAATGTGTAAATATTGAGTGGTCCCACCCTTGTACCTTTGTTAAAGTGCAATATCTTTTGTTGTATGTTTAGCTGTCATCTACAGTCTCCTGGAAACTGTAGTTAATGCATAGAGCAGTTCAATTAGTGACCCTGAAACCAGGAGACAAAGACAGTGCTGTTGCACCTCATGAATATTCACACTATAAATGTTCATTATGAATATAATCATGAAGCTGAGATCCTGAAATTGAGGCTTTGTTTACTCATTACATCAAATATGCTGTTAACTGTGAATCTTCACATTTTAAATTCGAGTTTAGCATCTTAAAATCTAATTTTAATTCTACAATATTACATAAAATGCTTAACATACTTCAGAAATAATCCTTTGGTAAAATTCCTGTAAGTTCTTACTATCATTTATCATAAATGACTCATGTTATTATTTGACTACACTTCAAAACCTTCCATTTAAAAACAATGGAAATGATGTACAATTCTTTTGTAGGACTTTTTCATACTAAAGTAAAAAGAATCTTTTAGAATCTTTTAAAGGCACAGTTCTGAATCATGATGGTGCTTTTGTCCAAAGATAAAGGCATTTTATAGTGAAACTCCTAGGCTGGGATTTTTTCTACATCTTAACAATAGAAGATTTTCTATTGTTCTCCTTTAGACACAGGTTTTTCTCCTTTGCCCCAAAGACACTGAGCTTACCAAGAGTAAGACTTCAGTTTGACTGTAAATGTACTGGAACCTTAGCAGTATGTCCGCAGCATCTGATTAAGGTCTAGATATAATTAATTATTAACAAGCTATGTGCATTTGTTTTTAGCCCAGAAGCAAGAGCATTCTTGGTCATACGTGAAACTTGACAGACTGAGAGATTTTGGCATCAGCTGCAGGGTTTGTTTCTGCGTTAGGCTAGCATCGGCACACTGCATGATTTCTGCGTTAGACTAGCATCAGCCTACTGCATGGCCAATCTTCCCTGAAGCATCACAGCACAAACCTCATCTGTAAAATGGTCAAGAAGGGAGAATGCCAAAGCGCTGAGGAAAAAGTGCTCTCTGACCCTCAGTGTGTTGAGAGATTTTTGTTGCTTCCTCAAAGAATGTTGATAAACTGTTGAATTGAAGTTGGTTAGCTGGAGGCATCATGTTTAACATTTACTTCACTTTACAAGTTCCCATCTGGAAGTATAAAAAAGGGTTGCAGCTTTCTAAGAGTTCATGGCAAGCTTTAAAATGGCATTGCGTGAGTTTTTAGGATTTATAAAGGTTTTAGTTGCTAGGTGCAACTGACGTAAGAATTTAATGGGCTGAGGCCACTGAGCTAATTGGCTGAGCAACAGAAAGAAAACAGGAAGTCAAGTGTAACTTTGAGAGACTCTTCACTACTGGCTGACTGTAAAGTGCAACTCTGGACCTCATCTGTTTGTCTTTAGAAGAGGCTTTAGGAGATTCTGGCTTCTTAGTTGTCATTACAAAGGCCAAAGACTCATGAACAGTTTGCATGTGTGGATAAGGCTTTGACCATGGGCTCCCATGCAGAGGCACTTGATAAAACTGCACACAAAGAACATTTTTCAGTTCTACTTGATTATTATGTACATACAGAACATCTTGTATATCTTACTACGTTTTGTAGTATGTTTGGTTACCAAAGAGTACCTTAAAAAAGATGCTAGTTATTTATTGCATGTAAAAAAAGATTATTCCTATTTAATTTGAACATTTCTCACTTTCAGCTTAATTATAGAGATGATTTATGATTTGTTTCCAGGAAGCTTTTTATTGACAGGAATATACTGTTAGAGATGAATATAATGTTTGGAAAGTTTGCTCATGTGGAGGTTTTCATGCCTTCAGAAATTACAACAATGACAGTTTGGCTCTCAATGAAGGGCATGTCAATTAAGAGCCAACCAGACTGAGCAACACTGTTAAAATGGATCACATATGTGCATTACACACAAGTCTGTTAATAAGTACTGAAAATCCATGGAAATCATATTAAATGTTGTCAAATATTGACACAAAGTAGTGAGTACCTACTATAAATAGAGTGTGAAACAAGCATTTGGCTGTTCTAAATATGTCCTATATGAATCACTCGGGGGTCATTTGGGCCTGGTGTTAAAAATTTAAAACTAAATTCATATTAGACCGGTCATTATCCAGCAGTTGTCCAGAAATCTCTTGTGTGTTCGCACCTTGTATTAAAATGGGCTCCGGATAAAGCCAGCTGTCTGCTGTGCATCCAAATTTCCCCCCAGACTTGTCCTTACGTGAACCTTTCAAAACCTATTTTTTTTGTTTACACTCACCCCCGACATGGCCATGAGGCTTCCTTGTCTCGTGTAGTGCTTTACCACTTGCCAGCCTGCTCAGTGTTGCTCTTTTCCTCAAGGGACTCCAACCAGTGTTTTAATCACTGGTGTAGATGAGTCCTTGGCCACATTTATTCCATAATTTAGTCATTCTGTGCGTATATTGTTTTGATGCATTGTACCTTGTTATATATAGATGTTAATGTATATACATATTATTGGAAAATCAGGCAGCTGTGTATTTTATGTGCGAGGATGCAGGCTGCATGGATTTTTATCTCCTTGCACACACACTCTCAGTAATAGCTCTGAATGGAAGTGTCTGCCTATTTTTCAGTGTAAGACCACAACAAGGAGTATGAACAATGTGCAGCTAAAGTCTTTTCCCTAAGGCTTATACTGCTTTTACTGCAGATTAAACTGAACCTTCATAGCTAACGTTGCATAAGATGCACTGGGCAGTGAGACTAGGTTTGTTAAACGTATGTGAGAAAGGCAGATATTTTCACTTTTTAGTTTTGGTGGCACATGATGTATGTTCTTTACTATGTGTCTAAATATTTATGAACCTTAATTGTAGGCATATTCAGTGGCTTTAATGATGCCCAACAAAGTGGTGGGTCAGTGGGGCATGTCACTAGGGCAGCAGCCTGTCTCTTCCCAACGACATACATCACTAATGACACTACTCGCTGTCTTTGGCTCCGCCTCCCCTCTCTTCAAGGAGGGACACACACATGCATTTCCTTTTTCCAGTAGCACTTTTTTCTTACTTTTACACTTTGGTTTGTCTCTATTATATTGTCTTTTTTGGTTCTATACTGCTTCTTTAATATAGCTTTCTCTCTCTCTCTCTCTCTCTCTCTCTCTCGTTAATAATTAAAAAACTATCTCTCAGCCTCTTTCTCTCTCTCTCTCTCTCTCTCTCTCTCTCTCTCTGTCTCTGTCTCTTTTTCTATTCTGTGTCCTCTGTTACCCAGACTGGATGCTTGGGTTTTTGCTGTTCTGTCTTTTGCTTAAATTTTAAATTGGCTTCAAAATCCTGCAGCTCTCAGTGAAATGCTCTGAACAAAGCTTGCCCAGAAAGAAAGGTTTTGCTTACATAGCAACCATAATTCTAGAGTAGGCTGCATTGTCAATAGAAAGACATTACACACATGCAATGTTAACACAGTTTGTAATATTACAATCACTATATTTACAGTTGTTACTTTAATTAATGAATAAAGAATACAGTCCCAGCATGAACATCCTGTTTTTGGTGTTGTGCATCTGTGTATGATTCTTCTCTCTGTCTGTTACTGATAGCCCCCCTTTAGGGGACGTTCAGCTATGTTTTCAAATTAAATGTTGTTTTGCCTGTTAGTGTGCTAGCATCCACTGGCCTATGAGCACGTTACTCATGCATGTTTGTTGCCTGTTTTATTTCATTTTTGTCATAGTTTTGGTGCTTGTTTCCACTGTTCTAACAACCAGTTTCCTTATATCTCGACATCAACATGTCGAGATGTAAGGAAACTGTCATTAATGCAGAATCATTTACTTGCATTTACAAAACCCAGTCTTCATAATTTGATTTAGTCTCCATGTCCACTGAAAGCTTTTTTTTTTGTCCTGTGTCTTATTTGTTACTTTCCATTCCTTAAGGTCATTCAAAGTTCATTTGAATTTCTGCTGATGGATAATCTGTGTATTCCCTCATGGAAGCGGTAATTAGTAAACAGATATAGAGACTATTGTAATTGAAAAACTAGATTTTTTATTTGTAAACAATGAAAATAATGTTGATAGGGAGTAAGATAACAGTAGTTTGATTAATGCCTAAGTCTTGTCACAGTAAACGAATACAAATTAATCAGAATTTTCTACTCTATAGCATGAGCTTTAGAGACCTAATGATCCTCCGGCCATTGGACCAATTAACAATTGCATTTCCTTAGAAAACATTAAGCACATTCAGTATCAGTAACTGAACAAGGAGCATCGGAAACCCGTTGTCTTTCAGACCCTTCCATTTATCCAGAATCTTTTGTTTGTTTGCCAGTACTGGCCCTGGCCCAGATGGTGCCTGTGTAGAAGACACTAATTGCCTTTTATTAGTCTTCCAGTGTGTTGAACAACTAATAATCTCGGATGGTCAAAGGACCACTGATCAGTGTGTTGGAAGAGTAATAATCTCCGCTCGTGTTTAGCGTCAGGTCCCATCAGATCAACACGCGCTTCTGTTCATGCAAGCTTCTCTCCATAAGACCCACTAATACTCTCCTGCATGTGGAGACAAGCTCGTGGCATCAGATAAGCTTGGAGATGGCACAGGGTGGTCTGGCCTTGGGCGCAGATTGGAACAGTCATTGTGTAATCTCCTAATCCCATTAATTATTACATACAGTCATTATGGAGAAAGACATAATCCTCAGGAGAGCCTCAATCCTTTTAGGAAGATGACTGACGGGAAGATCAGCTCTGCCATTACTGCCGTTTGTTTTAGTATTTTTTATATTGTTATTTTTCTTTTATTTAGTCTTAGCAATTTTTACAAAGAAAAGTACATGCCTTAATATATCACATGGAGCATTTTTCAAATATTCCTAAAATGGTGATGCATTATTTATTAGAGATGTGCATAGACAACAAACAACTGAGATAAAAATGCAACATTCATTCAAAAAGAAATTAATACAGAAGAAAACGGCAGTAAGGCAGATTAGTACTAAAACCACAGACTGTCTCTCAATGTCTCTCTGCCTGCTGGTAAACAATATTAATTAGAGGCCCTAGAAGGAATCTGGTTTCATTTCTGCAAAAACTCTGCATTTGTGCAGAGCGGACTTGATCTCTCTCGCTCTCTTTCTTTCTTTCTTTCTCTTTTTTTGCTTCTTAAATTGTGTTTTCCAATTTGTAAATGGACCAGATGTCTGGGAGTGAATCTGTGTGATTCTCCAGAGATGGAAGCAAGCTGTCTGCAGAGGCCAGGTGATTTGTTCTCATTGTGGACTTCGTTGGCATTAATCGAGACGGAGGACTGGGCATCTGGCCGGGCCATAACTCAGAGCCTAATGTGAAATTGCATATTTTGCATGAATCGCTGGCTGCTCAGTGGCACACAGCGACTGCTGAGTGCGGGCTGAAGTAGGGCGGGGCACGATTTGTGCGCTGAAGAACGGTACAGAGTGTGTGTGGAGATAATGAGAACTTCGGCTGAAACATCTACTGAGGTCAGTGTTTGTGCCTTCCTGTGTGTCCCTGGCGGTCTAAGACAAAATGGTCAGCCCTTGTGAATAGTTAGTTCTTGAAATACTGGGATGTGTGTGCATGTTTCCACAGCTTGTCCCAAACCAAATATTTTCACTGACAACTTTAGCAACACACCTCTTGACATCCTTTTGATGAAGTACAACTTAGATTGTATATACTTATAGTGTCATCACTGTAGTGAAGATTGATACTGTGGTTTCCATGGAATGGTGTGGTAATTCAGAATTAGGTAGTCTACACCACACATGGCTGCGAACCTGTGCCTTGTCTAGCCACAAAGGGTGTGGTTGCCTGCATGCCTACATCATACTGCCTCAGTATTAAGGAACACTGGTGCTCCATGTGAAGACACCTCCCTCCTTTTCAAACTGCAGTCCAGGAAGACGAGCATGGTAATCCACTGGGCACTTATACCTTCCTGCAGCAGACTTGACCCCTGCCACTGATTTTATCCTCATGGAGCCTCCATGTTTGTGGAGAGGAACATGACCTAAGCATGGCAGCTAGGTGCCATAACCGGTTCCTCTCTCCCCTCCTTACCCAGCTCTCTAAATTCAATATGCAGTGACAGCTGCTGCATGTCTGTGTGTTGGAGGCAGGCTGTCTCATTTCACCCTCTCCTAGCGTTCAAATAGACTTTTATTCAGCCCCTTCAGGATTTGCTTTTTTATTTGATTGCCACTGACAGCTTGCAGCCATTTGTAGGGATGAGGCTTGAAGCATCAGCCTGTGTTTTGGGGCCAGTTCCTCTGCTTACCTGTGTTTTGGGGCCAGTTCCTCTGCTTACCTGTGTTTTTGGGCCAGTTCCTCTGCTTACCTGTGTTTTGGGGCCAGTTCCTTTGGGGCCTTTGTTATTCCAGGGTTATGTAAAGTTATAGTTCTAGGTAAAGTGATGTTCTCAGATGTCGTTTACATAAAAATTTACACTTACAACCCAGTTTATTAGAAAGACCTACTTTGCACCTATATTCACTGGCCACCTATGTATGTAACATTTAGGTGTGCTGTTATAGACTGATGTCCATATGGTACCCGCACAGTTTGTCAGCCACCTTCTAAAAAATTTAAGTCCTTACAAGGATTATGTTCAAGTTTCCTGGATGACGTTGATTCCACAGTTTTTCCTGCTGAATTGCACTAATTAGAGAACTGATGAGGCTTAAGTGAAATACTGGCAAGGAGTTTTACTTTCAGAGCTTAGAATGAGAATGATAATGATAAGAAAAAAAATACAGAGATTTGTTGAACTGTGACTAATTTTCTCTCATTCTGAATGGGTTCCAAACTTGTGGCAGAACCCTGATATGTAAGTCTGTGTGGGGGGATCATTCACACTGCCTTTGCTGGGCAGAAATCAAGCCCCAAGAGTGTCTCCTGCAGGGACCTTTGGCTTACCAATCAAAAATGCTAATCCGCATGGTATTTTCTCAGGAAGAAAAATATCAGTGAAATGGCACATACTATGTAGGGAACCACTCAACTTAACCTGTCATTTTCCTCTCTGCGAAAATTAGACTGAAATTAGAGAGCACTTTGAGCTCCCTTTTCCGCAATAGAACTATCCCCCCCCCATTTGCTTGCAATGTGTTCTGATTCACCATTCACATACTTCACTCACCCTTGTATCAACTCTCATCTGGTAACTCCATTTAAGAGGGGAGAAACGGCCTGACATTTAAGGCAGCTGTCGGGTTTGACGCTGCCTCTGGGAACCTGCTGAAGTAATGGAAGCTGGATCGCACAGGTCAAACGGCCCTGACACACTCAGGCCAATTGAAATTCTGACTGCAGTAGAAGAATTGCATCCAAACGGAGAGACACGTCTATCAGTCCAAATGAAGGCGTCACACACTGTGTCAGAATTTCACTTGTTCACATGGCGAATGCTTGGCTCTTGGGACATTCATTTACTGGAGCTGATCGACCATGTCTTACTTGTTGAAACATCTTTGTGCATCATCTTGTCTACTTCTCCCCTAAAGGAATTTCATTGTACTAACGCCCTCGACTACAGTGCCAAAATCAAAATCCAGACTGGTATTTTATACTGATCCACTCACACAGATTTCCAATTCTTAGTTTATGCCCAAAACTTTTTAATAGCCTCTAATTAAAAATGGACTGTTATGGCTTGGTTCCAGCTTCAGCCATGCATTTGGCAGTAGCAGATATCACTTTCCTGTCTTTGAGATGAGATCATGTTTGGCAAATGGACCTTTTTTGATGCACTGATCTGAAACTCTTATTTGAACACTAACCTGAGCGACGGTGTGTCCTAAGCACTTGCTAACTACTTTTATTGTGTCTTCCACCAATGGAGCCTATCAGGCCGGAAACGATCCAAAGATGTGCTGCATTTCCGAAGAGTCTATGTGGCACTAAATTGCAATTGCATTTGAAGCCTGCCAGGTTGGATTCCCTTATTATTTTTAAGCTGTTTTATACTCTCCTCCCCACTGCACCCCCATGGTTTGAGACTATATAGTCCTTTCCATTTTCAGCTCAATTACTCCTTCTGCTAGCATAATAAGAGAACGGCAGTGCCACTGTACACATCTGCAGGAACCTGCAACTAAGCTCACCAGGGACCAAGAACCTGCAGAATCAGGACGTTGTCAGGATGTCGTCAGGCCACCTGCGGTGCGGCATGGAAGCTCTCTGGGGACTGAGCTCCAGCTGCGGTCACCATTGACACTGGCCTACACAACTAAACACAGGCTTTTAGCGGCTTTCTTATTCTCCTCCTGCTACTTCTTCTGTTTTGTTCGTTTTTTAGGTGGCCGTGGCCTAGCAAGAGCAAATTCTAGCTGATTAGAAACAATAGTGGTAAGACAGCAAGTGCGGGGGTGAGGGGGTGGGGTTAAGCTGTCACTTGGGTTCAGCAGCCAGAAAAAAGGTAGAACCCCCCCAAAAGCATTCCCTGCTCAGGCTTCTGAAATCCTGCCCCCTCTCCTTAAGCTGCCCCTCCTCTCCAGAGCTCTAATAGCTGGGAAGCCTACGTGACAAAGGGAACAAACAGCCATGTAATGCTGCTGTTCCTTGCCGATGACACGGGGGACAGGAATGCGGCCCAGGATGGGGTGGAGAGGCGGCGGCAAGGGGGTAGGGGGGTGGTCAGTGAGCGGAGAGCCAGCAGCCGGAGTCCTCTGTCAGATTAGAGCCATTAGCATGACTGTGGAATGACAGGGAGCTCCGCACCAACACAATGGTCACCATTTATCCCCCCTGCCACTCTGTGTAATATTAGAGTCCTGGCCGCAAGCACCACTGCACTGAAGGCTGGGCGAGGAGCCTCCCAGAGTTGGACTCCAGCTCCATTCATACTGCTGTCAGTGTGTGGGCCACTAACACACTGCTCTGGAGAGCAGGACTGGTGGTTCTGCTTCTGCTGTGCGGGGGAGGAATAGGGCAGCTAAAACAGAGCAGTAAACCTGTTTTAGGTTTGGATTAATGTTTTGGCGCCCCCTCCTCACAGCTAGGTAATCCTATATTAATTGAAAAGCTTTGAGGCATCAGAATTGACATGGTCTAAGAGCAGCAATTTGATGCATGTTTGTTTTTTTTTTTTTGTTTGGTTCACTCTGTTCTCAGCAGCTTACTGGGAATGTATTAAATCCACCTGGTATATATTTTATGACTGTACCTTGACACTAATTTTGAAGTGGCTCTAAAACTACACTACTAGAAAATATCACAGATTGATAATTGTTTTCTTTTGCATACTTTCTAATGATAGTTATTTTTGAATAAGGGAATGATGTACTATATGCTGACAGTGTTTTGCTCTTGGCTCTTAACTACATCCCTGTAAACTACTGACACTTGGTCTGGTGTCCTCGATTAATGACACCTCTGTCCAGACAGATCCGTTCAACACAGAGGCACTTTTGTTTCTGAGGAAGGCATGCATGTTAATGAAAGCTTGAACTCTAAAACACCCTTACATATGTGCACACACACACACACAAACACACAAACACACACACACACACACATACATACATTCTGCTTCTATTGCTCACATTCTTACCTCACCTTCCCATCAACTTTGATCCTGCATTTAGAGACGGTTTCCATGTTCTTCCACTAAGAGCATCATTCCCAAAAGGGGACAGATGAACACAGCTCTCAAACAGAACAGCTTCTCATGTGGGGCAGTGACTGTGGAACTAGGACCAACCCTAGTCGATCAGGCCAGAAGCCCTTAGGGACACCTTATCCTCAGCCTGGGCTCCACCCCTCCCTCTTTCTCCTGCTTTTGTTTTACTACCACATGCCTTGCAACCACTGATCTTCTTTCCTGCGTTCCCATCAAATTATCCCCTCATGATGGCCCTACTTCAAAGGGGGTGTTTTTTCCCCAGGGATGACAAGTTCCCCCCCCCCCTCCCATCAGATACGTGTCTGCCGATGTTTGGTCTCCTTGCGTCAGGTGTGAATAGGTGGAACAGTGCAAGAGGTGCACAGTGGGGAGTGAATGAAACACATAGAAAAGTCGTGGCTCAGCTCCATTCCAGCCCTTTGTGAGCAGCTGAGATCGCGCTGATTGAAAGAACTGCCCGGGTGATTTTCACTGTGTAGAACATTAGGGTTGTCACATGGGCTTACAGATACATTTCTGACTCCTCTCTTTCTTTTTGGCCTGTAGAATTTCAGGAATAAATCATGCATAAATGATGGTTTCTATTCCGAACGAGTCCACTGACAGCACCTCGAGTAGCACACCTTAGATTAGCACACCTTAGATTAGCACACCTTAGATTAGCACACCTTAGATTAGTAGGATTACCTCTCACCTTCTGCTTGTTCTCAGCTAACACGTTTATTAGTGGTGATGTTTTGGTGATGGGGGAATATACCATTTCACTAATTCTATTTCACTAATTCTCCTTCTGTTGAATCCACTCAAGACTGAATGAAGCTTGCACCTGCATGCACCAGGCTTGTATACAGTTCTCTTTATTTTCTCGTCATTTTTACTTACACTTTATTTCCTTTCAAGAATTCATTAGAAAAAAACTGTAGGTAGTATCTGCTGAATATAGTCATTATGAATGTCTCCCTTCAGGTCTGTAATTATAGCTCGTAAAATTGGCTGTGTTTGTAATTATATGATAAAGTATATCGTTTGAAAGCGCTTTACAGAGTATTGGGTTTCGTTAAACAAATCCAGAGACCTCTGAGGAGCATCCTTCTCCTAAATGCGACAGGAACCGCTTTCACTGAAGATCCAGGTCAGGGAACCAGAACCTATCAAGGGAATTCCCCCCAGAATGCTAGGAACTCCTCGCATCCTCAAACTGCCTCAAACGGCCCTTTGTCTCTATGGTAATGCTGATGGTTAGAAGACAGTGTATGAAAGGTCTGTGGAAACACACTTGCTGCGGGGGGGGGGGGGGGGGGGGGGGGGGGGGGGGGGGGGGGGGGGGGGGGGGGGGGGGGGG
>JAOYMR010000014.1:8197492-8213281 GCA_025802075.1 Tenebrosternarchus preto
AGAAGAGCTCCCTCACAGCACTCGCCTGAGAAGAGCTCCCTCACAGCACTCGCCTGAGAAGAGCTCCCTCACAGCACTCGCCTGAGAAGAGCTCCCTCACAGCACGGCTGTGCATCCAACGCCTGCACACATATCAGTCTGAAGTAGAGAACATCCTCGTACAGTATGATCCAGAATACCAGCAGCCTTACTAAACTTCACATAACGTTACGGGCCTTTTTCCCCGAGGCACCAGTGAAGTCCAGCAGAAATCGTTACGGGGGGGGAGTCAAACACTTGTTTGTTTGCCTTTTACGAGATGGCTCATGGGAGAGAGTAAACATTCTGGGTAATTGTTTCAGGGCAAGGCTGCATGCTCAGTTGGGTGTGATTAAGTTCCATTGTCTAGCACCAGAGAGGTGCTGATTGGTAATGTGTAATGTGTAATTTCATGAAAGCAAGAGCTTAGGCAATTCATCCTTTATTTTCTCTCACCTTGCAGAGCTGAGAGACCATGTGATTATCACTAATCATTACAGACATGTGCACACACAAGTACAGGCGCTTTGGTAACAAGAATTCAATTATAGTCAAATGGATGCAATTAAAGAGAAAAGGGGTGAGATGTATGTCTTAATATAAGCAAGAAAAGATTTTTCTTCTTGATATCCTAAAAAAAGCATGATCTGTTTAATACTTGAGGTAACTGTTTTTAGGCGCTTTTAAGGAAGCTAATAATACTGGATAAATATAATATTATCGTTTTTGTCAGTATTGATTTTCCTTTGATGCTCTAGCATTGTTCTAGCTTCTTACGTTTCAGGCAGTGGTTCTCAAAGGACACCCACCTTTCCCTCAAACTCCGACCCCCCACCCTACTCCACCCTACCCCACCCTACTCCACCTCACCCCTTAACACACGCTTAAAGCAGACACACTTCAGCATTACTGTCACCATTACTTGCGTTTCCTCACACACGTCAGAGTACACGTCCAATAAAACTTGCCCTTCACGCTTATCTGATCTCTGACTGACACCTGCTGGAGTTTGGAATTTTTATTGCCTTTTTATTGCTCTTGTGTGTTAAAAAAGACCAATATGTGATCAAAACTGTGCCATTGAAACTAATTACTAATTGATTTCAATTTTGATCTAGAATAAGTAGCTTGTGTGTGTTTTGACATCATTGATATTAATCAAAAAATAATACCTGCCAGTAATGTACAATAATAATAAAAGATTGTATAGACCTCATCCATTTAATAATTGAATATGATTATCAAGAAACATATTTCATTCTTTGCCTGCACACCTTAAAAATGAGAAACATTATTAAACATTATTAAGCATTATTTCTTTACGATGGCCGCTGACAGGATATTGGTAATGCATGCGTTGGTTTACTCATATCAGATTTTAAAGCTATGGCTTTGTGAAACTTTACAGAGATTTATTTATTTTCTCTTTTTCCCATTCACCAGTTAATGATATTCACTATACAAAATCTGGTTTATCCCTTTAATCACAATAATTAGTATTCATGAGATTAATTTGTTTGCTAGTTACTGTTTATTAATGTATGCTAGTATTTATTAGGACTAATGCATTTAATTCTTTTTCTCAATGGCACCTCTTGAAGGTTATGTAATTTAACATTTGTGAGTTTAAATACTTCTGGCTTTAACTCAACGTAAGTCCACACTAGGATATTTTTGCCTGGCAGTTATATGGATGGAACAGTAGAGGGCACTCTCAAAGTGAATAAAGAGTTGACACTGTAAGATAGCAACACATGGGCTATTTTTAACACGGATAAAAAGAGTATGCTAAAAATAGCCAAGTTCCTTCCTAATCTTTGTTGTGGGCTACTTTTTTTTATCAAGCACAACACAGTGAGATCACTGTCCTGAGATATTTCAAATAGGCAACACAAACTAGGAGTATATAATTCCTAGGAATCTTGGGAATATAATAATACGATGTTAGATGGGAGAATGGTGAGCAGCCATACATGTTCATAGATTTAATGTTCATTGTTTAAGCCTTTTCCAACAACTCGTACTCTCAGGATGTGCTGTTAAACAAGTCATGTGTTTTGTGCTGATAGTTGGGCTACTAAACGTTGCTTTATTTCCCGCCTCCCGAACGTTATATCTGAATGATATCATGGGTCTGGCTTTGCTAACAGAGAGATTTAAGAAAGCAAGATGGATGGCATAGATGACTCTGTACTAAACCCTCATGAATGAATAAGCTTCTAAGAAATTAATTCGAAGTATGATATGAATTTTTATTATTTTAATTCAATATGACTATAAATTGTAGTTACTTTGTGTGTAAATGTATTATGTGTTTCCAACCCCTCTGACCGACCCCGGTTTTACTTATTGTCGTGCCATACATTTCCACAAGATGTCGCTATTAACCAGTTTTTCACTTCTAAATTCACAGTGATTCTTGGATTCAATTCTTGGAATAGTTCAAGGATTTTGTAACACGGCACTCCAGGTGCAGAGTACAGGTATTTTTAAAAATTACTGCCAAAATTTTAAATGTAGTATTCTTCAATTCCTGTAGAAATTATATTGCCTAAAATTATATTAAAATGCAATGTATTAAATCCCAGCACAGACACAAAACACACATAGCAATTATTACTAATACAAACCAGGAGCTAATTGTAAACACATAAATTTTCAAAACTATGGATGGTGTGTTTTATTTATCAATCATGTGCAGCCTGATTTAATTTGCTTGATTATATGAGGACTGTGGTATGAGACACTGTAAAAACATTTTGCTGAGTATCCATTAGTTGCTTGTATATCCTTTCAAATAAATAAATAAGGTAAACAATTGCATATTTCTAGCATTGAAAAGAAAATCAATATTAAGCTTCAGTCACTAAGTCAGACTCAACAGTCTTAGTAAGATTATGATGTGGTTATAGAGTAATAAAACTAAAAAGCTGGGCTGCCCACTCTCATGCCTGAGTGAAATTAAACTCAGCTGTAGTGTATCATTAACTGGCTGTTTGTGTGATGTCCTGCAAGCCTCCAATTACGGAGGAGCCGCCTCACCATCCTGATTAATATAAATAAGTCAACATATTTGTGGTTAGCTTGAAATGAGTATGTGTGTGCATCTGGCTCATTTTGTTTAGATTACAAAGTAGAGAAGATACTCTAGAAAAGACTTGGGCCTGTGCTTTGAAATGTAAACACAAATCTGGATCATATACAAATATGCAGATACAAGTACAAACATACTAATATACACAAATATGTAGCTGTATACATGCCTTACTGTTTCCCACATCTAGTGGAAAAAGACGTGCACATGTTTGCATCTGAAAATTCATATAAAAGCTTCAGTCATAATCTAAACCTTCTTACATACATGTTATTGGTTGTTTATTAATGTTTGCATTAGCATTAAACGATTTATTCAAGGAAAACATAGGAAGAATATGTCAAGTTTTAACACATAATGAGTAGCATTTCATTATAGGTATATTTAGAATAGCACACATCTAGAAAAGCTCAGCTCTGCCTTTAAAAAAACTACTACTGGTACTACTGACAACAACAACAATGAGGATAATACTACTACTAATAATAAAACAAATACTACTACTAATAATAATAAAACAAATACTACTACTAATAATAATGCATTAATAGTGAACTGTTTATATACACACTGTGATGCAGACTCTTTTTATCTAAAAGCTGTGCAGCACTCACATGCTTTCCAAGAAGCTTTTGGTTTATCTAATACTGTTTGGGAACTGTGTGTCCAGAGAAAAATATCTGTGCTTTATACTTCCTGACTGGAATTCTCAGCTTTGAGTTAGAAAATACGACGATCCTGTTAAATTAATGGCTTAATGGAGAATTATTACCGCCTAGCAGTCTCCCTACTCCCCAGTCTGCATTAAATTAATTTGTGGCTCACATACACTTTAATTATATACTGCAACATTTCCACTATTACTGTGCCTTGCGTCTGCAGTCTCTCAAAGCTCTTGACAGTTCTAATATTAGACGAGTACATTTGTAACCATCAACGCAAAAGCTAACTTCACGTAGCTTGGAGGCTAATATCCTTCTTTCTTTCCTCTTATTTAATATTTCCCATTTCAATCATTTCATGTTTACGTGCTCTGCAACTGGAATATATTTTTTGCAGCTGCGTGAAAAAGGTTGTGACGTTTTGTTCTTTTCAACAGGCCGACACGACCTACCCTGTGGGAGGGACACCTGTGTCCTCTGGACGCTCGCGGGAGGTCAGTATATGACCCTTGTGCTCTGAAATTCGCGCGCTCACTACGGGCGAACTTCATAGAAGGTTGCCGGGGAGACGAGACAACCGCCGTTGGTTTTGTTCTAATGTCTAAGACCAAATGGATTTGAATGAGTTTAACGTTACAGAACACTCATTCCGTTAATGGTCCCTCGATATCCGCACAGGAAACGTGGGGGCAAACTTCTATTCACTGACAAGACCTTCGTCCAATGGGAACTTGTGAGGAAAGTTGCAGCTCCGTATCCTTAGCTCGTCCTACTACGAAGGTATAAACTTGTGCCAGCTAAAGCAATGGAGGGAAACCGTGTCAAAATGCCTGTATAACATTAGAAGAAAAATAAGGTAAGATTTCATTTCAGCGTTATTAAATCTTTGTCTTGTACAGACAAAACAGACAAAATTAAGCGCTAGGTTACTTAGTGAAAGTAAGCAGGAAAAGTTTGGACTCCCAAGTGTACGCAACTTTCTAATATTTGCGCTGTAGCCTTTAAAAAGTTTGGGCAGCCCTATGAAAGTACAGGATGTTTTCTGTACACTGAAAAATTCATAACCATAATTTCAGCTTTTCTACAAGACTAATTGTAAACTTTACTGTAGTTATACTGACCTGCTTGTTTAGAGATCAGTAAGCGCTCTCTATTTTTCTGAATTAGTTAGAGGGGACACGGCGCTCATCCCATTAATGAATCAAATGCGGAATGTACACGAATAATTAGAATCCCCGATGTGATTACTTGCTACAGGCTTAAGGCAGTTGATATAAGAAACTTGTTAAAAATAAATAAACAAATAAATAAGTAAATAAATAAATAAGCATTTATAAATCGAAGCACATTAAATGATCTTGTGCAGGAGGGTTTAGCTAATTGACGGAATGTTTTCTTGTTATATAAGTTGTGCGTACTGGATATTTTAAGATATCTGCTTACTATACGGGTTAGGGATTAAAATGTTCGTTAATAATGATAATAAATAATATTTGATGATAAAATAATAGTTGACGATGATAATAATTAAGGATGATGGCGATTTGTGGCAGAAGCGAAGATTTACTGTGATATAGGCTACTATGGATCACTTAGCCTGGACTAGGTAAACTGAAACAGAAAAGTGGTGGTCTAAGTGCAGACTGAAATCAGAGCTGTGCCCTCATGGCTGGGTTGTTTACATGTCTCCCTGTGTTATTTTTCTCTAGTTTATAGGGGTCCTGTGCCAAAAACCAAGCTATTGTTCCAGCACTTCCCATGATGGATTTGCTCAGAGTGGGATTGTGTTAAACCTTTGAAGCTAGCCTATATCAGAGATGGAGCACTTAGTTTTTTATAATTATCTTTAGACTTTCACTGTCTAAGGAAATGCTTGTGGTCAAGCTCTAATTGCACATTTAGTCCTTGATACAACAGGTTTGTTTACTAGGTGAAGAAAGTCTTTATATATGTTTGTAGATTTTGTCTGTTTATCATTTTGCTAGTTTTGTCTATTAGGTCTTAATGTTTCTGAGCACTTTGGAACAAAGTAGCTCATGGAAAATATGTACATGGTGAACATCTATCCAGATGTGCATTCCTCTGTTTTAAAGTGAAAGATGCATGGACTATAGCATGGGAAGGAATGCAAACACAAAGCCTGTGGGTCTTTAGGAACTTTGAATAAGACAGAAATGTATCTGCCAATTAATATACCACAGAATGGACTTTAGTTGGTGGTTTGTTCTGCTGACGTGTCTGGCTCCGCTCCCATTCTCTTCTCAAGAACAGAATCCTTGGCAGTTTTACTGACTTGCCAAGTTCAATTTCTTATACACAGAGCACATTCATTTTTTTCAGCTCACATTTCACTTTGTGTGGTGCTTGTAATGAGTTTTAAATTAAACTCAACTGGTTTTCTCTATCGGTAAAAAAAGGCATCATTTAAGGGACTGACTGGACTTCGCTGCCAGTGTCCCGAGCACCTCTGAGAGTAAAACTGCCTTTAGCTTGAGATGGGGATTTTTGTTAGCTGTGATGGTACTGCTGATGTTGACGAAATCAGTTTCAAGTTCATAGGATCTTTTCGTTTTTCTACGAAATTCAGGCATTCCATGAAATATCATAAGATCTGTGTCCCTTTACCAAACATTTACCAAACGTTGCTCACGCGTCACACAAAATGATTGTGATGGAGGCTTTCAGATATAACCACCATAATGCAGACAATGATGAGTCACTGGAATCGAGCGTAGCTTCATTATGGCCCTGTTTATGCGCCCAAAGTGTCAGGGACGGGAACACGACGTAGATTTGGAATGAGGGTAATTAGGGCAAAATTGGAGGCTTCCAGTTGAGGCCTTTGATGCCCAGTCACATGGTGAGATGGGGCATAGCAGTGGCAAGATGCATCTGAGGAGCAATTTGCTGTAATATTATCATCTTAATTAGTGACACCACTGCATTCAGCACGTTTGCATGAGCTTTGCTCTTGGGGTTGGGTTTGGGTTTCCTAGAAGAAAAGCAAGATACCTGAACACACACTTAATGCCCCTGAAAGTGGTTTATTGTCTTTGTCATAGATACTGAGTTACATGAACACCAAAATCTAAAATTTATGTGAATAAAATAGCTGGTCCAGTTTAGTTACCATTATCAAAATGCAGGCATTATAAATGTTACTATATTATGCAATCTATTGTTATGTAGTACAATATGTAATCATATCAATCTATTGTTATGTAGTACAATATGTAATCATATACAGTCACACAATCAGACTTCAAATGAAATGGTTTATTTCAGTTGTGGAAGGGGGTGGGGTTGAGAGAGAGGGAGCGCTGGCTCCTCTGTACAGCCGTGGACTCCCACACACTATTATTCAAACTTTATATTCTTGTTTTGACATTAAAAACCTATGCCATCCAAAGTGCTTATCGTAAAGAAAGGTTCCTATAAAGAAGAATGAGTGAATTCAGCAAAATGATGTTTTAAAGAAATGAGTCAGGTTAAATTCCTTTAACAGCAGTGTTTTAAAATCGGAGTACTTTTATGTTTTCATTAAAGAACGGCTGAGATTAGTGGTGAAATACTTAACACATAGTAAAGAACTTAGAAATCGAACAGTTAACACTGATACTCTGAATCTTTAAAGCAAGTCCTATTTTTTTCCAATCGTTTATCCCACCTGTGATACACGAGAAGACACACACCTAACATTAAACAGGCAAACACCAACACTCATAGATATCATGCCAGCTCACATAATGTATTTGACCTGGCATGATATCTCATTATGTGAGTGGTCCGCTCTCATAATGTATGTCATCAACTATATGTGTGGATTGGGTTACGGTGTGCTGGGAACTCACGTCACTGAGCACCACGACAACTAAAGGTACAGGAGGGAGGTGCTGCACGCTTGAAGTTGGCCAGTCGTTATGTAAATGCTTTGATGTTCACACAGATTGATAAGGTAGATTCATTATGTCAGCCAGGGTCCCCAGTATAGCTGTGCTGAGGAGACGGCCTGGCTGTGAATGCCAAACTCAAACTCTTTCTGTTGTATGTTTTTGGTTCATTGCTGTATGCCTTTTTAGTTGAAGATGCTGTTTTCTGGGTGTGTGTGTATTGGTTGCATATATGATTTAACAACAGGTCCCTAACTAGGTCCACCTTCTGTTGCTGTTTTATAATTGGTGGTATGTTTGCATGACTGCATTAGTATTAGTATTTGTATTTATATTAGTATTAGTATTTGTATTAGTATTAGTATTTGTATTAGTATTCGTATTTATATTAGTATTAGTATTTGTATTAGTATTAGTATTAGTACTCCACACTTCATGTGCTGCAGTGTTAATGTAAGTTTTACATACTTACATGCTCTACCGCGTTTACATTTTTTTTAACCTTTGTTTTCCCATTTTCTAAAAATCACACATTTGATCCATAATTGTCCATTTTTTTGGTCCAGTCCAAATGTGGCAGTCCATATGATTTTTAAGTAGGATTGGAGTTGACCAAAAGATTTCATTTTGGCGAATCTGAATGTTTGCATATTAAAACAAGCGTCTGATAAATCAAAACTTTAAGCTTGTCAGTGTAATATTAAACTTTGGATATGATTTTTTAAGTAAATAAGTAGTCATGCATGGTTCAGGCACTGTACAGTACAGTAATGTACATGATGGGCAGAGTGACACCTAACTACACCCTTAATGAATTCCCTGTCCTGTACCTGTATCACTTGTACATCAATGCATCCGAGGGGTTTGTTCTTGGGGTCAACTACAGTAGATAAGTTTAACCAGACTACAGATATCAGATGAGACTTTAAATGTAATTTAATTGCCATGGCTATTTACCTGGCTATTACAAGCCCGACATAGAAAGGGGACGAAAAGAATTACACTTATTGAGGGTCAGCACAGGACAGTGTGGTTGATGGTACAGGTTTGTAATTAAAAAAAAATTTGTTTGTTTTTTTGTCAGATGTCCCTTTCTAGGAAAGATTCTTCTTAATGTCACATAACTGTTGCCAGCCTCCATTAACTATGGTGCAGTTATTTTATCAGGATCTCTCCAGACCTCCACCTAATGTGTCCCTGTGTAACACAGCCTGAAGAACATCCATTTTGAGAGCATGAGTATAACCAGAGCGTGTAAAGCTCAAAGCATATTTTCTGGGCTGGAGACATAATTTCTGCTCTGTTTGGTGCAGTGCATTCTCTGACAGGCTGACAATTATGACAATTATGATCCTCATTTATGGTCATAATATAATTTTGAAGCCCAAAGGAAATGTATTTCTAGACCCTCTGCACTGTGTTCTCCTTAATCTTTCTTGTTTGCCTGAATTCATATATCCTGTTAAGGAAAATCTATCCAAAAACACTCCTTAAAAGTGCTTAAAAAGTTTTCTATGCTATTTATTATGTTCATTTATAGACTGTTAGAGCAAGCAGTTTGATAATTTCAGCCTTAGCTGAGACCTTGCCAGGCATCTCCTTTGATCAAGGCTAAGACTTTTATCTCTGAGATCTGGCTTCCTCTGCCACAACCCCAAAAAAGGACTGAACCAAGCTGGCCAGCCTAATAATAGGCCTCAGGTAGATTGTGCCGGTATCAGGGCAAATGCTGAAGAACTACCCTGTTTGCAGAGGGCTCAGCACTCAGCAGTGCCGGTGGCAAGATGCCAGCCAGCCCCAGACATGTCTGCAGCAGGAGCCATGCATAAACCTTACATGTTGGAACAGCAGTAATAGAACTCTCGTGCTCTTCCCAGCAGCCATGACTCACGGGGGGTAGAGTACTTTATCTTCTACAGAGAAAGCCCCTGTGTTTTGGAATCGTACAAAAAGGAGCTCCAGGAAAGTTCACACTACACTCCTGCTTGTGGAATGGAGTAAGTGCGTATTTGAACATTTGAAGTGTACAGTACATTAACTCAGGGTGGCACAGGGTCCATTGCATCCACCACACTTTTTTTTTTTTTTTGCAATGTTCCCAAGATTGTGATTGTCATTGTAGAATTACCAGAGCAACATGAGAATGTTACAGCCTATTTAGAGCTCTTTGTTATCCATTCCAGGGCCTTTTTTTCCATGATTCATTTGGCTCAGAGCACAAATTGAGTGAGCTTGCAGAGAGAAGGCCCAATATCCTTTGTGCCAATTACATTACAAAGGCAAAAGGCATTCCAGCCAAGCTCCAGCCTATGTGCTCTTTGCGAGCCGGCATCGTGCCGTCTGACATTGGCTGGAGTCACTCGTTTGTACAAATGACATGTTTTTGTGTTGTGGGCTTTTCGCGCCATTCATGATGTGGTGGCGTGTTGGAGTGAGCTTTGCTCTCAGCTGCCTCTGTAATTACGCACGGCAGTAACTTGGCGCCATGTTACACTGCAGGCTGCTGAGCCTGGACTGTGCTGGAGCTCAGCATCACCGTCATTGTCAGCTTGGCCTGGAGGAAATTGCTGGCACAAAGAGATCCGGAACTTTCACCCACTGTTGCTGCGTGAGTAACTAAGATCATAGGCCTCCAGTGTTGTTTGGTCAACACGAGGCCCCATGTTTAGCATAACCATGACTCATAGTTCTGGTGCACTACAGCCTTTTGCTTGATGTAAATGACTTCTGCTCTTTCTGATGGGTGTGCTTCAAGAGGCTTTGCTGGCTTCCAGGTGCACGTTTTTTTGCGCCTTGAATGTTTGTAATCAACACCAAGCCTGCAGGCCAAGTCTAACCCGTAGCACGTCTAGCACCAGACAAAAGAAGTCAATCAGTCTGCAAAACCGTTCTCCTATTTCTCTTTAACCATGAACTTAGTAAAGGGAGGTTTAAGCGTTGTACATAGTTTAACTCGTAGCACGACTGGCTGGGAAAGAAGCCAAAGTTGAGTGAATAGCTGGCATCTGGGAGCCATCTTCTCCCAGTCAGTGCCTGAAGGAAATTCCAGGGTCTGTGGAAGAGAGGCTGCGATAACTTGAGTAGAGAGCATTGCTTCACGCCACTAGCCCTTGCGTGGCCAACACTGTGTAGTGTCAAACCTGATGACTATATTCCCAGTAAGCCCACCAACATTTGCAGTGTCTCTTTTATTGTGGCTCTAATGTGTGAATGAAGGAGCGTTTTCAAATTCACTGAGCCAAATTTCAGAGCTTTTGTGACAGTAAAGCACAGCTTGCTGGTTGACGCACATGGCAGATGTTCCAGTGCAGCCTTTTGTCTGGGTCTGTCAGATTGTATAAATATTGCATTCAGAAGAGCCAAAGACGGACGCTATTTTCAGCCTGTTCACCAGGACTCGTGTTGCAAAGAGGCTTTGCTCCTGCCACTTTAACTGGCAATCCATTTTCCAGCTTGTTTATTTGCTTGGCTGCGTTGTTGCTCAAGCTAAATTTAATTCTGCACTTCCTCAGAGACTTTTCTAGAGGCTGAGTGGCATAAGGGGTGTGAAGTATGTTGTCGCTGCTGTGTAAACTCAGCAACCTTGGGTTCTTTGAGGCCCTTATCATTCTGATGTCTGGGGACCATTTCGCTTGAGTTATACACAGCTGTCTTACATTCAGCAAACCGACCTTGGTCTACAGTTTAATTTCTACTCTTTCCAAGTTTCCAAGTTTTTCCTGTTAAGGTTCACCCTGAATAATCCACATGTGTTGTTAATTATACATACTGTATGCAAAATATAATTTGAGAGGAGTTGGTCCCTTCAGTAATCTTCTCTGTTCAGTTCAGTCTACATTGTTCATTGTTAAATAAATGCCTAAGGCAAGATGGTAATGTGCACCACATAATTTCAGCCCAGCTCTTGCTCCCAAGACAAAAAAAATAAATTCCAGTGTTTCTTCTGATTACTGCTAACTACTAACCTTCACTACACTTTGCAAATTGTAATTCCATCCTATACCCTGTAGATAAGTGTACGTCTATAAACAACAACACAGCAACAATAATCCTCTTTCTCTTCTCCATCCTTGCGTAACCACAGTCTTTAGTCTTCAGCTCTTTATTGCCTCCTTTCCTACAACTAGGAAGTGGAACCCAGCTCTTCACCAAACCAAAACAACAGTCTGTACTTGGTGCAGTTTCTGCAGGCATTGCAAACCAATCAGCTGTAGGCCACACCGTTATCAGTGCACTGCTGGGTGGTCCTTGTTTGACTTACAGGCAGGGAATGCTGGCTCTGGCTCCCCCCTGTCTCCACATCCTGGATTGTTTAGCGAGCTTTGCCTATCCAAACAATGGGAAAGATTACTTACTCTTTTATTTTCTTTGAATTGCTCTAAACCTCTGTGAAGATGCATAGAGTAAGTTTCTCTTTCTTTTTCTGAAGACCCTCAGTTGGCCCAACGCTACAGGGGACTGTGGGAAATCAGCATCTTGTTTTCATCTGGTTTTTACAGGGACATAAGGAGGGAATCTAGTCTTTTTTTTTTTTCGAGTGTGTTTTAAATGACTTTCTGAAAAGGCATACATTGGTCCCAATGGAGACACATTGTGGGAGAACATTTAAATCGTTCTTATTTTTGTGCAGCATCGATGTTTTCTGTTCTTGGAGTTTTAAAGTCACAGTTCATTCAAATAATGCAAACATCATCATAGATTATGAATTGCAACTGTGGTAGGATCACAGGTTTCCATAGACCCTTTGTTTGGTTTAACTGCACCATTAACTATAACTTTGTGCAGTATGTAAAAACAAATGCATAATTAAATTAATACATTCTGACTCCAATGAGCCAAATAAACAGGTCATATGTTTTAGAGCCTCTAATCAGAAATCTGAAACAGTGTAAACCACTCCAGAAAGCATCGTAAAGTAAATTGTACTTTTCAGAAAACGCATTGTTAGCACTGCAGGAACTCTTAACTGGAGCCATAAGGAATATAAAAAATGATTAAATGTAGGCTGAATTTAAGATATGCTCAGCAGCGATCAACACATCACACACAATTTGAGTTTGTATAAAGTAAAGGCTTTGTATATAAAATACAGGCTTGATGGAGTGACCCCAGCTAATTAATGCATGCTTTGCTGTGCAAAACAATACAATTCAAGCATGTTATAGTTTCCACATTTGCACGCCTCATTAACCAGGCCAAGGATCAATCAGCATCGTCCCATATGCACCACCATCATGCCTGACATTTACGTTTAGCATCTTTCAGAACTGATCTTTCATAGAGTAATAGCTGTAAATGGGATCCTCACTGATACAGCTGTCTGTCCGGTTAATATGTTCGAATCTACATAGGCTTGACCCACAGCACTGATAGACATGCTAAGAATTTTGAGTTGTAAATAGTAAGTCGGCTCTTCCTCCTGTGGACGTTGGCACGTGTTGGCGAGCTCTTTTTTTGACTGGGCTTGTATTGTTTGAGAGGAATGTGCCAAATTAGGGATGCCGTCTATTTTCATCCCCCTCCACACATTTTCCCTTGTAAAAGAGAATCCTGTGGAGTATTCTTCCATGAGTCATCAGAGAGAACTGTGCTTGGACTTGCCTAGTGCTGAAAGGGTACTAACAAGGGATTCTGCAAAGATCAGGCAACCCCTGGCAGGGGCAAACATGTCTTGCTTAATAGAGCTGATCGATAAAAAAGTAGCTGTTAATTCCGATTAGTTAGTTTTTCCAATTAGTTTTTTTTACTGTTGTGAAAAGCCCAAAGTGTGGGACACTGAGATGCCTTCCCTGAGTGCACCTATCACTGCAGGTCTCTCTGAGATGCCTTCCCTGAGTGCACCTATCACTGCAGGTCTCTCTCGTACATGCTGCTTGAATCAGCTGAGATGTATGTTTCTATTTATTCTTAACGTTCTTAAGCAGGAGTCCAAAGCTAATGATGCTTATTATAGCAGTATGTGCAGCTAACATCTGCACATCTCTTCTATCAGTAAACCATGATGACATGGCTTCTTGTTATCTTGGGCCTGACAGAGAACTCAGCCCAGCCATCAGCAGCCGGTGACCACTCGACACTCTCCATGCAGCGTGTGGATTTAATAGAGTCTCAGAATTCTGGCAGGGCTGGTGCATTCCTCAGCCTTCAGTGAGCTGTCTCTCCCACTCTTGGGCAGCCTGTCCACCCAGATCTCTCTCTCCTCGCTCCTCTCCTCTCTCTCTTTCTGCTTCTTTTGCTTCTTGCATTGTAATGGATGGTATTTATAGATTGCTGTGGTGAGCATTATACACTGTCTTAACAGTAAAGACTAGATCCTAGCTATAGAGAAACCCTTCCAAACAAAGTTTAATGCCAAGAGTTTTTTATGGCTGTCCTATAACCAGCATTTTAATAATTATGTTAGATCCTTAGGGAGAAACCACAACATTGTGTTCGGATCGGTATAAAAGACTTGTACCAACAATTCCAGAAACGGTCAAGCAGATCTTTAGTCCTGGGCTCAGAATGTCCTGGGCTCATGGGAAATGATGGAGCACTAAAAATGTGTGGTTGTTCAGTATTGAGGATCAGTTTAATTTCGCTGGACGATGCTTCAGTCTATTTCTGGAGAATATGGTCATTGACCACACGGGCTGATGAGTCAGAAGTTGCGGTAAACGCATCCAAGTCCATGCTTTGCAGAACCTGGGAGATCCTTCACACTCACTCATCCATTTGCACTCATAAAATTTTGTTTTATTTCAGCATTTATGCAGATCTGCAGATCCCACATCTGGTTGGCATGTGTCATATGGATCTGTGGAATATTTTGTTGTTGTTTTTGGTTTGGCATATTTAAATTCCAACTTGTGGTTGGAAAACTTCTTCTCCATTACCATAGCATTTTCATAAATTTTAAGGAACATTTGATTGAACTGTACAATAGCATAACTGTAAATGAACATAACAAATTCATATGGCAGTTTTTTTCCCCCAAAAAGAACTGTTGTACCATTCTACACTGAAAATGAATAAAGAATAATGCAAAAACAACAACAACAATAATAATAATAATAAGAAGAAGAAGAAGAAGAATATTTATTATTATTATTATTATTATTATTATTATTATTATTATTATTATTATTATTATTATTAACTGGATGTAGAAGGGCATACTGGCCCATGACCTTTCACCTGTACTTGGGAGGCATGAGTACAGTACCCTACTGGAATTATTGGAATTATTAGATAAATACCATATCAGTATTTGTAGGTTCAGTAATAGAATTCAAGTTTAGACTCAAAAGGATAATTCTATAATTAGCTCACGTCTCAAGTTTTTTTTCACCGCAAAGCTACCAAACCTGTTTAATTTCTAATCTAATACTGTAATGTATATGCTTAGTCTAACTATAATAAAATGCTAATATCACCACTGGTGTGCAGACACAGATGTGCAGCTAAAGCACTGGTGCATAATTATTACCCCTGGGGAAGAATGTTTACAACTTATCCATAGAAGACTAGACTCCAACCCGAGTGCATTTTCGAGCTGGTACTGCAGCAGTGAGAGAGCTGAGTGTGAGGAGTTCTCCTTGGGCTCGCTCGCTGTGCCTGAAAAACCCACTACTGCACCTTCATGTGTTTGTGCACCCATGCTAGAGCGCCCCAAGATAAATAAGGCTTACACAACTCTTAAACCACTGAGTCCACCCATAGCAGTGCCTTCAGTTATACTGGCCTAAATGGCAGAAGGGGCCAAAACTAGTGAAGCTACGGTTCAGGGCTTGTTTTTCCTGCAGATTAGCAGAACCGTGTTTGTCTTCTCCAGCTGCTTCTCATGCTTATTGGAAAGCTCAGCAGACAGTTGACCTTTTTGGAAGGAAAGGTCCTTGACATTTCAGTTGAGTATGGGCCTTATGGGCAGTGTTTAGACCTGTCCTTTCTGGCCTGTGGAGTGGGTCTATGCTGTATGAGGAGAAATGATTAAGTACAGGGGTTCATTTTTGTGGTCTGAGGAAAAGGTGGAATGTTCCATTTTGGGGGGGGGGGGGGGGGGGGTAAAAAAACACACCCCCAGGTAAAATTTGTAAACAACCATTTACAGGGTTTTGTGGTTGGTAATTAAACATATTAAAAACCA
>JAOYMR010000014.1:8221105-8243328 GCA_025802075.1 Tenebrosternarchus preto
ATAACAGTTTAGATTTTCTGAGCTGTTCAAGCTCAGATTTGTGAGGGTTGGCTGTTTATCTGAAATTGAGTAAATTTTTGATGTGCAGATTTTTAATGCTAATTAGCCCATATTTTATCTGCATCCAAAATCTTATTAAAACTACTGATTCTATGACTGCGGGTAAGGAGCACTGGATGAGAAATGCAAACATCTGCACCATAGCGCCCCCCATAGACCCAAGTTGAGATGCTTCTCTGAGTAGTAAATAACATGTAAAATGATTACCATTGTGCAAGGTGGAGGGTGGTGCTCTATAAGCCTTTAAAACAGAGAAAAATTCTGATAAATAATTGAATTCTAACCCAACTGTAGTTTTGTAACACTGTATGCTTAAAAACGTAATTTAGCAAATAAATGTAAATACATGACATTTAGCACAGCCTAGTGTGACAGACATGTAATCAAGTACTATAATCTTTGTTTATCCTTACAAATGTTGCAACTTGCTATGGCAGCTGCCAGGCTGGTTTTGTGACCACTGTATTGTACATCCACAAAACATCTGCATGTACGTTGTCTTGCCGGTGTGAAAGCTGTGGAGTGATGTACTGTGCTGGCCCAGCCAAACCTTCTCCTCTTTGTCTTATCACACTCTCACACGTGGTGTTCTCCACTGCGGCCCATAAACAGGGTCTGTTTTGGCAGTTTTCTGGCGATCATGAGATAGAAGCTTCTGTCCTCTGATGCACTTCTGCTCCCACCACCACCCCCCACCTCCCAGTGTCCCTCTTCTCTCCTCGTTTCCCCCCTCGCTCATCAGAGCTCCACACACAGCCCACAGCTCCTGATCCTATCTCTCTCTCTCAGGCAGTCTGGCCTTTCATCAGGACACCAGATTTTAGGCTTCTCTCAGCCGTGTGTGTGTGTGAGTGTGTGTGCACCTGCACTCATGCGTTTACAGGCCGTCACAGGCAGCATTTCGCAACCCTTGCAGAATGGGCAGAGCATTGCCACAAGCCGTGAACATGCTGAAGTGAAAGTGTGGGTGAGCATGTTGATGTGCTGAGCGTATGAGAATACCGAGGACACTTTGAGGCCAATAGTTCATCATATTTAGAGATGCGTTGGAAAATAATTGGAAAATAGTTTGCCCATGAAAAGTGCTCGGACATGAATGGGTGTATTGCACAGAACAGTGTATCAGCTCAAGGGTCCTGTGCTGTTCGTTCAGGAGCTAGAATATTGGATTAGGAAGGTGGACCTGTGAGAACTGAAATATTCAGTGCTGAAATGTTATGTGACAAAGGTTTTCAGACATATGTAGCGTATGGCTGGCTTTCAACACCCTGACTGAGTGTGTGAGTGGCTGTTGTGTGTCCAGCTGGAGACGGAGGACACCAGTGTGCTCATCATGGATGCCATGGTGGGCCAGCTGCATCATGTCCAAGTGCGAGCTCAAGATGCCTTCATCAACCACAGCCAGTGGAGCGAGTGGAGTCACCTGGTGCAGGGTCGGCCCTGGAGCGGTAGGCCGCACGCCTGCATCCACACGCATGGATAAAATCAACAGCACCTCATCTGTAAATTGCATATGCTATACTGAGTCACCCTGCTGATTGACACTTAAAATAAGCATTTGCTTAGACAACAGGCACAGCATGCAGTTATCGTGTGGTTCTTCTAGATATTACGGGTGTTTGTTTCTTGCTGTTAGCTTTTTAATTTGATGTGGCGCCCTCTTTTGGCTTACTTGAGCAATTTCTAACGTTTTAGACTGTTATCCATAGATCACATAGGGGGTGACACTCTTGCAAATTAAGTTGGGTTGCTCTAAAACCTCAGTGCAAAGTGTGAAGTAATGGTTTAAATTATGTTACCCTTTGACCTTCTGCAACCACTTACAAAAATACATCCATAAAAAAGGGTCATAAATTTAATGATTGCTGCTGTATAGATTTCAATATAGAAATATTTGCTCAGTCTAATGGGTGAAAAAGATGAAAATGTTATTAATATTGACAACTGAGTGATGTTTTTTTTGTAATCTTTTGTGATTTTAGACCCTTTCACAAGTACAGAAGAGACAACAGACGACTCTTTTGAAGACCCATATTTCCCTACCACATTTCCAGTGAAGGCAACAGAGAAATCTCCAGGTAACCCTACTTACCATCATTACATCAGAATTTACCAAGAACTTTTGTGATCAAAACTGAAACATGTACTCACTTCTTTGTCTCTTCTGGAACAAGTTATGCCCTCCCCATAAAAGCTTTAAGGTTTTGGCCATTGAAGATAGAACAAGCCTTTTTGAGAAGTCATCCAAACAGATACACTTTTTTCAGCTTTATCCAGATGTTCTGGCCTTTGGTGTGTGGAGGCTGGGCTTTCTCCGATATTACTCTATATGAGCAACCAATCACAGGGCAGATCAGTATTCCTAAATGCATGCCATGTGGCAGGCACTGGCATGAGTCACTCAGTAGTAATTGGCTAACTGTTTCCAGCTTTGGCCAGCTTTAAGTATGTTCACTCAGATACCATACAAAGCTCTACTTCAGGCCTAACAAGAGTTCTCATTATTAAGATAGAATGTAGAAAAGAGACCAAGAGAATTATCCATTTCCAGTCTGTCGGTAGACTGGTTTTTTTAAGGTGCCAAAACTACTAAGGTTACTTTGATTTGGTATTTTTCCGCAGCCTTGTGTGTGTGTGTGTGTGTATGTATATATATATATATATGTGTATGGTCTGTTTGGGAGGAAACCCATGTACTTCCTCCAGCTCACTGACTCGGCATAATCAGAGTATGTAAAAATCTGTTTATTTAGGGTAGACAAGATTGTCATTGTAGATTCAGTGCTATAACAGAGCTATGAAAAAAATGATTGGATGTTGAATTCATTTGACCATTTAAACAAAGATGATGCTTTCTAGGTTGTTTCAACTTAATCTGTTTTCTTATAAAAATGTGAATCAGAGAGTGCAGCAGTTTTGTTCATCTCTGTTTAATTTAGAATGTCACAGCTATTGTTTCTGTTTGTGTTGTCACTGTTGAATGTAACAGTATTGTTTGGTCATTGTCACTGTGTCATCGTCTCAGGCACTTCAGCTGAAAATGAAAGCCTGAGCTTGATGGTTATAATCAGCCTGTTCACAGCAGTGATGGTGGCTGTGGTGTTCACCGTCACTCTACTTCTGTGGTGAGTACTCTTGTGGGGAGGGATTCATCATTGCTACAGCATCCAGTAAACCAGTTCAGATGGAGAGAGGCTTTAGGAGTGAATACACAATGGAGCCTAGGAAAAATATGTATGAAATCAAAAACAGTACATTTTTTTCACTGAGACAGATTGAAATAAGTGGTAACATGAGAAAAACAAGTTCCAGTATAAGAAAAGTGAGTTCCAGTGAGAGAAAAGTGAGTGATAATGCCTGACAAAGGCAAAGCCAAAGTTGCCCAGACACAAGGCAAACTGTCGTTATCATCAGTGTTTATTCTGTTTAAGCCTAATACATTTTGTGTTGTTTATTATTGCAGGGTAAGAAACAGGAAACAGGACAATGTGACAAAACAGGAGCTAACCTCCATGGTGAAGATGAAGTCCTTGCCGATCTAAAGTGAGTCATGGCACTCTGTCTCTGCTTGTACTCAGGAAGTTTCCATAACCCATTCTAGGGGACTGTATGACAGTGCTTAAGACCTGGTATGTGTCATTAAATAGTGTCAGCTGCACTTTGCATACAAGGAAATCTATCAGGCACATTAGCACTCACTATGGTAATCTTTTTACCCTGTGAATCTCAATGAGTCATGCTGAAGGCCTGAATCTACCTTGATGCACTCTGCAGGGATGATGTAAAATTGTAAATATGGAGGCTAATATAGGAAATGTCTATAATTCTGCTCTACGTTAATGTCCCCATGTAATCATTCCAAAAACGACACACTGAAATTGATATATGAAGCTCTTCCATCACTTCCTTTAACCAAATTTTGTTTCTTCTTCTTAATCTCTCTCTCTTTTCTTCTCTCCTACCAGATTGGCCCTCACCTTTTCAGCCCTTATAGGGTTTCATCAAAGGGAATCGTCACCACTGCAATTGCAGCACTGTCAGACTACAATATCCACAATTCCAGCTTTCTCCTACCGCTGCTGATGGGATTGACTCCTTTCAGTGGAGTCCCGTGAACTGTGAACCTTTACAACTCTGCAATGTAGCACAACATACAGAAAACACAAAGGGTTACTGGCTTTATGTCTTTGTCATGCAAAGTGAACTTAGCCAGCTTTGAGCAATGAGAATCCGTTGGTATTTTAAACTAAAAATGTTTTCAGTTTTCTGTCGCTTCAGCTTTTCTCCTGGCAGACATTTGGCTGTGGTGACACTTGGAATGCTGTGAAAACAAAGGAAAAAAGCATGGCTGTTAACCAGTGGTGGGCCGTATAATGGGCATTATGGATAAAGTTGGCATTTTCTACATTTCAATGCAAGGGAAGGGAACCCGTTGAATAGGAACTTCCGAAACACAGCTGCTAAATGTGGACAAGAGAAATTTTGCAGACATTTGGACACTTCACTGAAGGAAGCATTTTCAAAGGCTCTTCTGTACACATCAAGACGGTCATTTTAACTGCTCCATTGATTTTTTTTTTGTTTGTTTGTTTGGGTTTTTTTAACCTTTGAAGGGTTTTCTACACTTAAAGTCTCAGATCAGACCTGCCGTCTTTTTGTTCTGAACCAAAAGAGTTGGTTTTAAAAAAGCATTAATTGTCCATGTAAAAAAAAAAAAAAAAAGTGACTTTGACTAAGCAACAATAATCATCCTCTAGATGTATTTGACAGATGATATTCTATAAATCAAGAGAAATAAATGTTTATCTCTGAAGAATTAGAAATCTTGTGAAAAGAGGGAATATGCAGTCATGGAGTACTGAGGTAGGAAGTGAATGTAAAAGGTTGAAGCCCCACTCAGGACTTTACACAGCCATAACCGGAGTTTACAGACACAGAGCATGGTGAGCATACTCCTGATTGTACACATTAGTGGGTCGCCAGAAACCATACTGGACATTTTAGTAGGTCCATGGGTCAGACCGCACACTGTATTATTTTACCATTGGTCATGTTCTAGTCTTGCAGGCAGAGTTACGTGAAGTTAACCAAACTGACACCCTTGAGCAAAAGACTCTATGTGCAATGTAAGCATCTGAAGACAGAAGCTTGTTGAATTCCCACACTCCCAGACTCAGACAAGTTCCCAAAATTAAACAGGAAGTGTGCTGGACTGTCAATACGGTAAGCACCTCTAGGACGTAAAACTGTGTGTGTGTGTGTGTGTGTGTGTGTGTGTGTGTGTGTGTGTGTGTGTGGTGGGGGGTGTTTCCCAATGTCAACATCATATGAAGAATACAGCCTTGCGATCTACAACTCCTGCTCCAGACTCAAGTCTGCATTGTTCTGATTGGCAGAGTTCCTGGCTGCATTTGTATGAGTGCACAGGGAACTACTATTGCAGTGGACTACAACTACAAATAACTGTCTTAGCTATTAATGATTGGGACTTCAATTCCAGGACTAGAAAAAAATATCTATTTTGAAGCTAATACATTTTCATTATATTGAATTCTATTGAAGTTTATCTTCAGTTTTATTGGTATATAGACTCATGCTTAGGTTATTGTTAAGTTGTCTATAAAACAGGTTGTTCTGTTATACCGTTCCCAGTGATATAAAGCTTAAACAGTGCATTTGTTCTTTGTTGCTTATTGTTTGTCTGTTTGTTTGTTTTTTTGTTTTTGAAATCCTAAAGAAGCACAGATATGCTGTTTCTCCATACAAAGATGCATGCAGTAACATTATATCAATAGAATCAGTGAATCAATAATTATGTTCCAGGTAAAATGTATTTCTTTTACTAAAGGTATTGTAATCTGACACTTTAAATTTGTTTTTTTTTATTTGGACAGCTTTACAAGGCCTTCAAAATCAGATATAAGCAGTCCCTTATGAAACCTCATGGTTACAGTTTTGAGGGGACTTCTTTTGGACCATGCTGGATTTTGTACTGACCGAAACTTAATTGCTTCGTAGGCTGACTGACTGTTCTTTACTATGGTTTAGCTTGGTGCACAGGCATGATCTAATGTGACACTGTGCCTCACATTCATGGCAGATTTGAAATAAATTTACTGTAAATTATGGTTTAAAGACCTCCAGCTTTCAATGCAAATCTACTCCATGTATTAGTTCAGCATTACTAAGAAAATCTGGCCTATAATTTCAATCTAGCTATTTGCTCCCAGTGGTATGAATTATTGCATCCCTGTTCAATTCAAAATGAGAAACAAACATATTTGTGTGCTTTTTAACTTTGATGTTGGCCTCTGAGGTTGTTTTGATTTCAGTGTCACTGTCAGAACTATTTGTTTAATTTCTGCACTAGGCAAAGACAAAATGGAGGGAGGGGAGTGGCGCTGCTGTCCAGCTACACTTGGAATAAAGAACCATTGTTGACTTTTTTTGTTTTTTAATGATAAAAGTCCTTTAGTTTACCAGTGCTACTCAGCTTTGCCGTTTTAGTGTTATGCCAGAGTACATTTATGAAAAGAATCTTTTTGTCTTTAAGCTGGCATGCAGAGTCTTCGGTGCATAAATGTGTATTTTTTCATATTTATCCCTCTCCTCACAATATTGTTTAGGAAATCATACCATATGTGTGCAAGTACTGGTGCTGCAGAAAAATGAGATTAGATACCGTGTGTTTGTGATTACATCTAGACACAAATTGACAGACTGCATAGAGATGGACAGCACACCCAAGATCTTGCATACTAAAGCCTTTTGGACATGTAAATGTATTTCTTTGGAATCATGAATCTGTGTGTGTGTGATTGACTTGATCAGACTTGCTGTACAGATACTGATTGGGTGTTGGATTCTAAACGAGTGGGAATGAATACTTTTGTTAATGCTGTTCAGTTAGGGGTGTTCCCCCATGACGAATAATCTCAAACGTTTCATTGCCTAACGATGGTGTTTATGGCATGGCTGGTTCAAGGGTGGAAACAACAGTACAGTAAAGAGACACTAGGAAGAATTTAAAATGAATACATTAAAGACTGAGCTGGTTTTATCCATGAGATGTAAAAAAAAAAAAATTCAGTTAATATTCTTTAAGAAAAATTCCTTATTCCCAGTTTTATTGATTTGGCTTAAATTTTAAATTGTTAGTTTTCCCCTCTTTTTTATTGTGTAATGTCCATGCAAGGACATTTGCCTTATTTGTATGTGATGAGTTAGTAAACATTGGGCTGTTTTAATGGGGGAAGGCAAAAAAGTCCATAACAAATGTATGTACAGTATATGTCGCTTTTGTGTACAACATAAGCTGTTTTATTACTTATCTGTTCATATTCTTGTGAAATAAAAGTTATTTTATCATGTTTGGTCGTCTTTTATGATTTTATAAACATTAAAGGGGTATTTCAAAACTTAAATACAGTTGTCCTTGAAATAGATTTTGCATATTTGAACCATGTCAATTTTTTACATACTTTTTACTGTTTACATCCTGGAATATCTGATGTTTGGACCTGAATCTTAACTAATCAGTGTTTCATCAAAGAGCCTTTGTCCTCCCATTTGCCACCCAAAAGCCAGGAACTAGCAGTACAAACGATACATGCTTTAACAAGGAAATAATTAGAAAGGTCCATTACTACATATAAGAAAATATGTAACCCAGCCTCCCATCACCTAAATCAACAGATATTTAGTCAGACATTTCATTGGGATGATAAAGGTGCTTCGCTTTCTCTTTTAATTTAAAATCATTTCAAAATATAAGAGAGAAAGATGAGGGTATTATGACCAGATCACTAATATTTGCATAAACAAAGTGTTCCATATATATCTATGCTAGAAATGTGTACATCATTTAAATTTCTATAATCCTGTAATGACAAAAAAAACCCAGGCCAGTCTAAATGTTCCACATTAAGGGGCTTAGATCACAGGTTTACACTCCAGTACAACATGACCCGCAGTTACAAACGTCTTCATCACAGACAGGTAACTAGGCTGTACAGCCTTGTTATTACTTGTGGACTGGAAAGAGGGTCCAAGACTGGTTTGAAAACCTCCGGTACAGCCTAGACAATGGTGAGGACTCGCACATTTGAATCTGGATCAGAACAGGGCCAAACTCATACATCAGAACTCTGCTTCAAACAATAGCACTGTGATGTGTCTTCTTATGTTTTAAATGCTGGATGTACTGTTGAGCTGTGCACTGGTTGAAAAACCTTTGTCTGAAGGTTGCTTCTCTGGAGAGAAGGTCTGCCAGTGGTGGTGATGCAAGTTTAGGCAACATGCTAGCAATGACAAGAAGATGGTCACAGCAGTCTGATATTTTAGTACTATTTCAATAATCAGCTATAGAAAGAGCAGGGTCCACTCCACAGTAAAAGAAATGAGACACTGTAAGGTGCACATTGTCTATTTGATGTGAATTTAGTGAAACTTTAATTAAATATGACATGACATCTGACAAAGAAACAATAATGATAAACAACAATCTAGAAATAAAAATGTGCAAAACATTACATAATCTGTACAATTATACAATGGCAATTACACAGTAACCATAAACATAAAAGAGAGGTGCAGGGATTTTGTTACCTTGTAGTCCCCAGTGCCCCCTGTCAGTAAATAAATAAATACATAAATATTATTGGTTCCTTCATCTGAATTTCAGTTCCTATTAAAAAATGAAAATGTAAAAGTCTTGATTGCTTGGTTTTAAACACCAGTATTTATGCAGAAATGTTTAGCTCTTTCGCAGTCAGCCACCATGTTAGAAACCATTAAAACCCCTAAGGGAAAGGTTTAAAAGTCTATACTTTGTTTTATACTCATAATTTCTGAAAGAATATGGTAGTCATTACTTACAGCGATGCTCTGTGTGACAAAAACAATCTGCACATAATCCAAAAGACACCTGTAACATGGTTGCAGTGGACCTTATTCATAAGGAGACCTCTGGTAGCAGCAGCAGGATAAACTGTGAAGTATACAGAAGCATTTGAATTGCTCTGATCCAACCAAAAGCCTTGAAACATCCTGGACATTTTACCTTTCATCAGGACTTTAAGTAAAAATACACTTAAGATACACAAAGAAGAGCCTAAAAAAGGAATATACTTGATTGACCAAAGCAGTGGCCTGAACTGAAGCTCACTGAGCATGTAGTTCACTTTAGACATAAAGCCCTTCCACAACCAGGAGAATGATGGAGAATGGTCCCTTGAATTAGAGACTGTGATTTCTATATGGCTTACCCAATATATACATAAAGACCCTTAAACTAAAACCAGTACCCTGAAAGTCATTCTGATTAGTCTGAGTTCATTTTAATGCCCTAATCTCTGCTCAGTGAAATTGTGTGTGTGTGTGTGTGTGTGTGTGTGTGTGTGTGTGTGTTTTATATATTTCCCTGCAGCTAGCAGTTTCCTGTATTAATAATCACATGTTCCCAGACTATAACTGCACAACATGGAGGTGTTCACAGACTCTGTTACACTAAGCTAAACTATCACCTGTACAGAAGTTTGTCTGTGCACAAGATCTGGCAGGTTTGCCCAGCTGATCATATGCAGCCGCTGCCACCATCCATCTCCACAGCCAACGACAGAGTGTCTGCGGTGCTGATGCCACGGCTAGAGCAGTGTACTGCAACGTGCTGCTGACTGCGCCATCTCTGGGCTGCCTGGCACAGCTGAGGGCACCTGGCCACCACCATCTGGAAAATACAGCCCCATCTGCTTTGTTACATTGGAAAGAAAGAAAGTACGAAAGAAAGAAATAACGAAAGAAAGAAAGAACAAAAGGAAGAAAGAAAAAGAACCAAAGAAAGCAACAAAAAGAATGAAAACAAAATTTCTTAGATGAACAATCACATGTAAAACAGACAGGTGGTCTTGAAACATCCATAAGGCAAAAATGCCTTTAAACAAGAGAGGCAATGAGTCCTTCTTTTGCGCATGTTCAAGAGCAGGAGTCATTAAAACCTGATAGTAAAAGGACACCTGAACAGCTAGTTAAAATGACCACAGATACAATACAGCAGAGGACCAGAAGGTCATAAGGCCCAGAATGCTGCAGTGCAGAGTACCCACTGAAGCGCCGGGCCGGGTCAGACGTCGATGGCCACGCCGTGCTTGGTGGAGATCATGTCCCGGGTGCCCGTCAGGTACATGAGCACGGAGCAGAGGTGGGGCAGGGTGGCTGTGACGGTGATGTACAACCAGTAGGAGATGGGCGGCGTGTGGCCAAGGGGGCACACCCACAGGCCGTGGCGGGCGCCGTCACGCACGTGGTGGGAGGCGAGCGAGATGAAGAGCATCCAGGGCAGCGAGCACCATGAGTCCTTCAGACGGCAGGCCCACATGAGCAGGCGCAGAGAGAAGCAGAGCGGTGGGATGAGCGTGGAGCAGTGCAGCGGCGGGCGTCGGGGCAGGTTCAGCGCTGCCTGCCCACCGTGGGACACAACATACAAGTCACATGAGAAGGAAGCATCAAGTGGGCACCCACACACCAAAAGAAATAGCTATGACTTTTCTGGGCCACCTGCAGCTTCTCCAGAGGTTCTTAGAGGTTAGAACAGAGAAAGAGGGATGCCCAATGGCTTTGTGTGGCCAGCCTTTTAGGTAAGACTTGCACAATATGGACAAAAATCCTGTATCACGATTATGCTTCTAAATGGATACTGTGACTGCGAGAAATATGCCTTGAAAGATGTTAAAACACACTGGTGATCCCTTGACGTGACGTGCATTATGTCTTATCTGCATAACTTTGACCAAACCCATTTGTGTTTGTTGAAGCATACAAGTGTGCCTTGATTAATGAAAGCGGCAAATAGCTAATCTGAAACCTCTTAGACTGGTCTGCTTTCTGCTGTGGTAGCTGACTGGTAAAGGCACTTGACTAGTAATCAGAAGGTTGCTGGTTCAAACCACACCTCTGCCAAGTTGCCACTGTTGGGCCCCTGAGCAAAGCCCTTAACCCTCAACTGTTCAAGATGTATTCAGTCACAATTGTAAGTCAATTTGGATAAAAGCGTCAGCCAAATGCCATAAATGTAAATGGTCTGGATGCTCACGTAACACAGTCAAAAATTTGACCTGGCAGACAGCTCATTTGCATATCACAGAGTTTCAGCAGGATCAGGACCGTAAAGCCTAATGCTGCGATAATAATTAACAAATAATGCTACAACACATCATTACATTTTCCATGCAGGAGACTTGAGCCCGCCACACTGCAGCTGTTTTGTGTCTTCCTAGAACTGACTAATCTGATTCAGCTGTGAGCTGAACATGTAAGGCAAAAGGCCGCTGAAAACACTACAGTAGGTTTGGCCCACCAGGACTTAAGTTAATTTACAAACATGATGACTGATGACCAACAGACAAGGCAGACCTGACTGGAACCTGGGCTTTCATTTTCTTGCATCAGTCAAATATTTAAGAGTCTATTCATATGTACTGTTAATCATTAATATAATATTAGCTTTTGCAATTTTGGCATGGTAGAATGTCAAACTATGACAATGAACTCTGATAAATCATAGGGTGCTTTTAAGTGCTTTTTTTTGTACACCGACTATTCTCAGAACATACTTGCTATTCTCAGAACATACTTGCTATTCTCAGAACATACTTGCTATTCTCAGAACATACTTGCTATTCTCAGATTTTCTAAGTGAGAAGCCTATGAGTGTTTTGAAAAATCAGCATGGTCCAACAAAAGTAAATAATTTTCAAAATTTTGAAGCCAATACTTTGGAAATCATATCCCAATTGCAATCATAAAAGAGTTATTTTGACTGACACTGCAAAAAGCACATAATGTCCTCAAAGTACTAAGGTGACTGGTGAATATTAAGCAGCCCAACTCAAAAACTATTGATCATGCCAGTGGGCCATTTTTAACCACTGTACAATGCAGGCCATTACATCAAGTCTTCTTTCCATAAACCTACAGGAAAGACCTGCAGACCCAACATTCGGTTGAAGCAAGCTTAAAACTATAAAGACGGTAAAAGTAATTAGCTGGCTGCAACATTTGTACAGCATCGTCATTATTCTTTTCCCAGAAACCTTTTGCCCCTTGACATTGTCCTCACGATTTGGTGTGAATGGCAGAGTGGTTGATTAATGTGATGGCACACTGCATGGCCATTTACAAATTAATGAGGACTCTGTACATAGACCATTTTTAGACCCAGTTTTGTTTCTCTCAAAGAAAGACAAAGGATCCTGTCCTCAAACACATTTACTGTATGTGGGCACACAACCTGATCATCTTCAGAAACAACATATATTTGCATGGTAATTTAGTGAACTGAGTGGAGAAAAAATGAATGATATAATCTGCTTTTAAGGGGCATGATACTGTATTGCAGGCACACAAATGATATCATTAAAAGCAACTGTTCCGACTTTTTAATAATGGCTTATACAGCAGAATTAAACCTGGTTGTTGCTGATTTTGATGTGTGTGAAATGTTCAGTTATATAACTACAAATCTTTATATAATCAGTGTTGGAACCATCCCATGCATAAAAGAATACCTGCATCAAATGATGCAAAGAAAACCCTACCTTGAGCGACAGAGACCCGGCCAGGTAGAAGTGATCCAGGTCAATGACTGAGGCGAGGAAACCCGCCAGCGCCACCTCGTAGAAGTCACTCTTCTTCCTCAGACCGATGACGATGGCCCACGACCACAGGCCGACAGCACCGTGCACCGAATTGTCCAGTGCTGCCCGGATCCACGCGTGATGCTGGACAAAGGGAAACGCCAGCACGTGGTCGGCCAGAAAGCAGAAGGCACCGAGGGCTGCGCTGGCGAGCAGCGACGCTGTGCTAAAGGTCTGGAGCAGCGCTTGCGCCTTCTCTGTCTCCACGGCCAGGTTGAGCGGCGCTCCCGCATCCAGCTTCGAACGGAACCCCCGCATCGCCGGCCTCTGCCAAAGAAGCGGTCAGCGGCCGCTTTTACTGGTGATGAACACATAGAGGATTCAAGAAAAACAAACAGATATAGCAATTGCGACTGAATGTATAATATATAACCCAATAACATGAGATGTCAGTTAACGTCAGTAGCTTATGACTGAATGTATTATGTATAACCTAGTAACATGACATGTCAGTTAATGTTAGTAGCTTATACCTATAAATAAATATATATATATATATATATTTTTTTTTTTTTTTTTTGTCTTTTCTTCCTTTTTCCCGAATCCGTGACAACAAGGACATATGCAAATGAAATGCAAGGAAATGAGATTATAGACTGATTGTGTGGAATACTCCTTTGGAATTCGACTGCCGATGAAGTCTGCGCTAAAAATACACTATAAACACACAAGTTCTGACAGGCTGAAAGAACTTAACAGCCCACGAGTCACACGCAGCAGCAGAGACTGATGAATCACGACATAGGAAGATTTTCTTTTAACGTTTTTCTAACCCCATTTTCTCCAGCAATCTACTCAGTACTGCTTTATCCTGTAATAATAATACAATGATGTTTAAAACGGAACGCTAACGTTGATCGAGTCTATTGAATTCACAGGTACGAAGATAACTGATTAAGCTGGCAGCGAAGGCCTGCATAAAAGATGTTTTGGAGATATGCGCGATACATGTGAACGTGCAGTGACGCAAAAATAACGAGAATGTTTGCAATATGCTTTAAAATAATAATCTGCCTTCCAACGTATAAACTTGTCAAAGCTTTTAAATAAATTGTACCAACAACATGAAAGTCAAGGTAATCCTACAGTGACTGTGATTTGGAGGGTCTCGTCTGAAAAAGATAGTCAACATTACCCAAGTTTATAAACTAACCTAGCTATACTAGCTAGCGTTAGCTACTTACCCAAATGTTTTGGATTTAACACATCATGCCACTAAATTAGACTCTTGATATCCTCATCAATTAAAGGCCGAGATAAATGAAATGACAGATGATAGCGTTATTCTGGTTCTGTGATTCAACAGCACCATATACTGTTTATCGCATAAAAAAAATCACATAACTAAAATGCTGTCTTGCTTTCAATGCGAGTCCCACACAAGATGCTAGCTAGCAATAGAGAGAACTGACAGCAGCATGATATAACGTTAGCGAGCAAACCCACTCATTGACATTCTGCGTGCGTGAAATTACTAGCCAAGTAGCCAGGTTAGCTAGTTAACGCTCTAGCTAATATACGACCGAAGAATTCACTCTTAGAAGTTCCTCATAGAAAAACGGATCTGGTATGCACTATTAAATAGCTAGCTAGCTAGCTAACAATTATCCAATACAACCTATCTAGCTAGTGTTAGCTGCCTTAACCAGGATTTCCGGGCAAACATCCTTCCCGAATAACACTGTTTAATAATTAAGTAACGTTGGCTATTTGCGTCAGACATGCTTTGAACACATCTAGTTACATAAAGTATAGTCAGAAACCGATATATTTGACTCACAACATCTTACACTCGCCGCCGGTTTTTGCTTTCAAGCTTCTTTCTTCCTTTTACGTATAACGTTAGCTTGAGCTACGTGAACACAAAAGCCTAACGTCTTTCACGCGCACACTGTAGTTGGCCGTTAAGGATAAAGGGCTTTTATTAATAGGAAGTACTGTCCAATTTCCTGTACCTGTGATTGAAAATACTGGAAATGTAGTATCAGCAAGCCCACACAGGACTAAAATAGCAATTTATTTATGAAGCACATTTATATAAACCAAGTGTTGTTCATATTATAAAATAACAAAACAAAAAAGAGAAAGAAAAAAAGACACAACACAAACTCTAAAATACATAATATTACTATCATCTTGCTATCAAATTTAAGATTGTACAAGTCAGTTTTAAGATCTCATTTACAAACAGAGATTTTAAAAAGTGCTTATGAAGCAGTACATCATCAGTAAACAGGCTACAAATGCAAGTCACCTTAAAATATGCCCTACAAACAGCCAGCAAATTGTGTGAGGAAGACCTCAAGCACTAGCGCATAAATACAAATGTAAATGTAATGTAATTTTAATGTTACACTAAGATTGAGACTGATCAATGCTATAAAATATGAATGAATCAATGATTTTCTCTAGATCAGAAAAAAGAAAAGGTTTAAGCTATGTGTGTTGCTGAAAACTGAAAAAAACTGCATCTCAATACAGAATTGATTTTGTGTCAAATGCAAGGTCTGGATCAAAAATAGCACAAATATTTCCCACTGCTGTTTTAGCACATGAAGACAAGTCACCAAAGTTATTGGAGATGCTATTAACAAGATGAAAAGAACCTAATGAAATTACTTCTGACTTGTTTTTGCTTAATTAAAGGAAATTGACAACCATCCATCTCCTAATGTACTCAAGGAAATGACTGAGATATATTAAGGAACAGTTCTTATTAGGTTTCATAGGTAGGTAAAGTTGTATGTTTCCAGCATGATAGTAAAAGCTGACAGTGTTACTCCACATAAGTTGCCCTAAAAGGAGCATGTAAAGAGAGAAGGTTCTAACACAGACCTTTACACAAAACTACAAGTTGCACTGGCAGAGAAGGAAAAGAAGTTACCAATATTTACTGAGAATGTTCTGTGCCTGAGATAAGAACTAAGCCACCTTAAGGGTCATTCTCTGTATAGTATAGTGCACACCCTGCCACTATTAAAATGACTAATAAGCATATTATGGTACACAGTATCAAAAGCAAAGCTGAAGCTCAACAACACTGATGGCACAATTTCTTTAGTCAGCAGCAAGCAGTAAATCCTTTGTCACCTTGAGAAGGTCAGATTCATTACTGTAAAGCCACGACCTTGTGGAATTGTATTCATCTAGCTTTTCTCTGTTGACAACCAGTTTAAAATATTTTTAAAAAATACTTTTTTACACATAAGCACATTAGCATGCTTTTTAAAAACTATTTTGTTATTATCAGATAAACTAAATGACTCAGTGGATGAGCTAGAGGTCAAATAAGATGAGTTGACACCATCTAAAAGTGACCCTTGACCTTTTTTCAGCAGTATAGACTCAGCTGCTTGGGGCTCCAAAGCCTTGCTAATGCACAGAAAAATGTAGGGAGATTGTAAGGGAATGTGTTTCTCAAGGCTGAAGGCTGAAAATAATGAGTGATGTCATAAAAGTGTTTAATATGAGACACCAGAGACACTAGTTTCACCAGAGACCTATTAAAAGATCAGAACACCAAGAGGTTATAGAATGCTGCCATCTGCTGGCCTAATTTCTGTGTAATTTTTTAGTCATTTCAAGGCATTCAAATAGCTGTTGATAATTGCTGATGACTAAACGGAACCGAATAATTACGTTTAATAATTCTTTGCTTAAAATATGAACCAAGTGAAAATGTTGCACCCATTTCATTGATTTCATCCCAGTCTGTTATGTATCTTATGATTCAACAGGTTGTGAATTCCTGTGGTTTACAGTGGTTTAACAAGCTCGAGACAGGGAGGACCTTTTATAATAAGTTACTCTGTGAGGTCACAAGATGGATCTTACAGGCTGAGATCTCCTGACAGTACTGACCAGACTACAAAGAGAAGTAGCTAAGGAGTTTGTCTTTTTTTAGGCCAAATGATTCAGTCTAAATAAAACCCCTAAGCAGGGAATTTGTGTTAAGATTTGTTCTCCAAATGCAGTAATTGCTTAAACCAAGATGATCTTAAGTACTCAGAGTTTAGTTTTAATCTATTGACCTCTGGGTCATGACCCAATCACACACCCACTATACCGCTCTCCTACCCAAAAACCCCACAGGCCTTCCTTAAGAAGCTGGTTGCTTAGCCCTCTGGGGCAACTCATCAAGGGATGTTTGTCCAAATTCAGTTTAAATACTACATCTTTGGTAAAGCATTAGTAGGAAATAAACACATTTGTGTGAATTACTGGGAAAGATGGAGTGCTAAAGAGGGTGGGGGTACATGGGCGGAGACATGCAATTCGACAATGTTTACATTTGATTTACTGCCTTGTCCACATCTTGAAGTGTTTGTGTCACCATGTCCTGCTTATTTTGCCAGTGCCTTTGTGTGCTGGGGGAGGCGTGTCACCATAGGCTGCGATCCACATTGTGTTCTAATCACTCCCCTCACTACAGTGTATAGAAACACTAAGGTTACTCACACATTCCAGTACAGCAGTTCAGGAAGTGGACAGCAGGCCTCACACCCACACAGTTAGACATACAGGGCAAACTATATCAACACACATATAGTTGTTCACTGACTCACCACACACACACACACACACACACCAGTCTTAGTTAGGCAGTCTATAAAGCTCACACACTCCACCCACTCTGCTAGGAAGGGTGTGTGGCTATCAGACCAGTTAGACATTCTCGAGCTAAAGAGACTGGTTCATTCCTTCCTTTTCCACAGCTTCACAAGCTTTTCCTTCAGACAGAACACAGTTCACTAAAACCATGGGTTTGTACTTTATTTTACTGCTTTCTTTCATCCCTCTATTTCACCTGAGCCACAGCCAACAGCCAGTGGAAGAGGAATTCATTATTCCAAGTGAGTAGAATTTTTGATTTGTTGTTGTAAATGTCATTACTATTATGATATGTTGATCAAGACACAGGCGGTACTATTATTGTATGTTGATCACTATAACTATTTGGGATTATTTTGAATTAACACCTACAAAGTTCAATGAACTCTTATAATGTTCATTCATATAGCTGGAATATTCACTATATAATAGTCCCTTTAAAACAGTTTGTTATAGTGCAGTTCTGATGTCAAAACAAACAAAAACCATATACTTATTTTAGTACCTGCAGTGAGGTCTCTGTTTAGATGACTGACACTCTTCGGTGTTTAATAATCCATAGCAGCCCTGTCTGTCGTGTCTTTTGGTGTCCACTGTTAGGAAAGGCACAGGTCTTGGGAGGGTGGAATGAAGCCAACCCTCAGAGACAGGATGTCCAAGAGGCAGCTAAGAAAGCAGTGGAGAAGTTCAATATGAAATCCAGGGCAAAGTATTACTTCAAGCTCCTGAACATCACATCTGCACACACGCAGGTTGGGCATTTTCCCTCTATTTAGCTTATTAGAATGATTTATTTGTATATTGATTGAAGACATAAGTATTAGTTCTTGGGGGCATATAGGTAAGTAACTTTTTAATCATCTCCAGTGTAATAATAAAAGGTTATGGTCTGCTCAGTGCCCTGGATGCATTTACTGTTTGGGTCTGCAGGTCACGAACACGATAAACTTCAATATTGAGGCAACCATTGGCAAGACAGAGTGCCTGAAATCAGAGCCTGCAGATTTGGATTCATGTGCTTTGGGCAAAAAGGTAATTTTATTTATTTATTTTTAAACTCTGCTACTAATCCAATGATTCCTTTTGTAATACATCTGAGCTACTTTCACTATGCCCAGCATCATGTAAATGATGCTTCCTAAATTATATTTATTACTTTACTTAAATTCATTTCTAAATTATATTTTCTTTAGCAACTTACCTGCAAGTGTGAAGTTCAGTTCAACCCAAGGAAGATGCAATATGTTGCGAAGATGATCTCTTGTAAGAAATAGTTATATTTTAAAAAATGGACCTAACCAGCAGTAGAATGGACTGTATTTACTACCTGCACCACATCCACCTTCATTTCAAAGATTTCATATTTACATCTGGACACTGGAGAAAGCTTGTCTCTCTTAGAACATACCTATCCTAGGAATTTACTTATGTGTCATGGCAGAATGATTCTCTCTAAAAGGTAAACAATTATATTATATTATATTACAATTATATCTAATATATTAAAAATTAAGAAAATGTAACATTTGAATTTTGTATGGCTTGGAAATGAATTAGTAAGTTATGAAAATAAACAAATATGGCTTTGATCATTCATGTAGTTTACATAAATGCAAATGCACCCAATAATTATAAATATATAAATGCAATTTGTGATTATAGTTTTAGCTCAGCTAGAAGGATTTATGCATATTAATGATGTTGGAACCCTTTTGAGCGAATGACTGCATTTCAGCAGTTGTACAGTGGAGCAGACCAGCACCAAGTCTGCCAAAGCACTGCGGTAACTCACCAGGTTCCATTAGGCATTTGCTGCTATGATGCTATTTTTCCAGTGGTCTCCAAGCAACCATTTCTTCATTTATTTAGCAAACTACTTTTCATTTTTTCCAAGTTTTTTTTCATTCTCATATCTTAAAACACTGTCATAGAAACACCACCATTTGATTTGTGAGCTATATTGTTCAAAATGTTTAAATGACACCCCAGTATATACATTTATATAAATCTAGTCACTTATGTTACAGTAGGCTAGATGACGTCATTGTTCCAGTTGTTCCATCGGGTGGTGGCTCAAGCACTGAGTCTCCCCCGACTGCGCTCTGCTTCACACGGCTGTCTCTGTCTTGGACGTCAGCTTTGAATTCAAGCAGTGGGAGAGGAGTATGTGCTGTTTCCGAAACCTGTGTGATGAGTAAAGAACTTACTAACAGTTGTTTGACAGGAACTTAATGAACTTAATGATTCATGTGGAAAAAAAAATCTCTCAATTACAATTTCAGTTAACCACAGCCGACTTGCATAAACATGCATGGTGTTTGCTGTGTACTTCAAAACAAGGCTGCGTGTATATCATATCTCAGCAAGACTCACTTTGAGATGATGTGCTGTATCTCTTGGTTTTCCTCCTCCTCAAGCTTCAGCAGAACTTGATGAAGGATGGGCAGATCTAAGTTAACATACTGTGCTACCTAGGAAAAGGGAAGGGTTAGGCTGTGTTTAGACATGAGGATGGATACTGTGCTACCTAGGAAAAGGGAAGGGTTAGGCTGTGTTTTAGACATGAGGATGGATACTGTGCTACCTAGGAAAAGGGAAGGGTTAGGCTGCGTTTTAGACATGAGGATGGATACTTTGAGCATGACAGAGGACAATATAGATGCTGACGTACATCCAGGCTAACTTCCTCTTCATCTGTGTCCATGAGGAATATTCTCATGATGTTCTCTGATGGTCCTTGAAGAAAACGCTCCCACAGCGGAAGGTCTGAGCTGCTCAGCTTTCTTCTTTCTTTGGGCAATTTGTGAATCAATTACAGGATTTGTTTTTGAAACTGCAGTATATGCTTTCTGAGGACATGGTAAAGTTTGTAATTGTACAGTGCTTATATTTTCTGTGTGTGTGTGTGTGTGTGTGTGTGTGTGTTTCTGTTGAGTGAAGGCTTATCATATTGTCACCCTTCTGATACTTAGGGCTTTGGGGTAGTGTTACCACAACACAGCAAATCTCCCTCAGACGTGTCAGAAGGCTTCCTTAACATGTCAACATTTGTTCATAAATGTGCCCACACAACATCCTCTTTCAAGATGCACTTCACCTTCTTTTGTCAGAAAACCATTTCTTTCTTTCAGTTACATTGTCAGCCCACAACTCAGGGAGCCTGAGGAAGTGTGGAATGGCATGATAAAGCTAAGCTAACAAAACAACTATATTCCTCTTCAAATCAGTAACAGCAGAAGTGGGAATAATGAGATGACTAGGCAAGTCTGTTTTGGTATCCACCACACAGCCTTTTACATATCAGCAGTATGACACCCCACACTCTGCCCAGAGTGGCAAAATATGTATCCAATTTGCAGTAGTTTCACACAAAATTAACAATAAATGAAGTCTGTTCAAACTGTTTATGCATATTTCAGCAATGAATTGGTAGTTACTCATATACAAAAAAAAAATACCATTGACAAAATGAAATAAATATAACATAGCCCTCCTGGCCCAACTGCATGGTAATAAATATTTAATAAACATCTCTTCACTGCTTAGCACGTTTTATGTACAGCTAGATAACTACTGCACAAGCACTGTTCTTGAGACGTTTCAGCAATGAGTCTCCATCAGTAAAGAACATTAAATGGGCTGGTCAATAAACTCAAACTGGCCAAAAGCACACTAGTGCCTGACCCACACAATAAACATCCATGTATCCATGCTTATGTAAGGTAATTTACTGACAATTTAATAAATCCCTTAATCCCTATTAAGGGATTCATTATTATCACCTACCTCCACTCTGATGAATGCAATACAAAGCAAATTCACTTGGGTCATTTTCTATCTGAAAAAATAAAAATTATTGCACATCAGCACATTTTCAATCATGCAAATGGTTAAATAAACTATAAGAAATGGTTCAAGGAAAAATCCAATTTGCACAAATGTTCCAGTTACCTTGTGTTTGTCCAATTTTTTTTTTAAATTTTGCATCGGATACAGTGGGGGAAAAAATATTCAGTCAGTCACCAATTGTGCAAGTTCTCCCACTTAAAAAGATGAGAGAGGCCTGTAATTGACATCATAGGTAGACCTCAACTATGAGAGACAAAATGAGAAAAAAAATCAGAAAATCACATTGTCTGATTTTTAAAGAATTTATTTGCAAACAATGGTGGAAAATAAGTATTTGGTCACCTACAAACAAGTAAGATTTCTGGCTCTCACAGACCTGTAACTTCTTCTTTAAGAGGCTCCTCTGTCCTCTACTCATTACCTGTATTAATGGCACCTGTTACTGAACTTATTATCAGTATAAAAGACCTCAAACAGTCACACTCCAAACTCCACTATGGTGAAGACCAAAGAGCTGTCGAAGGACACCTGAAACAAAATTGTAGACCTGCACAAGACCACTGATAATCTCCCTCGATCAGGGGCTCCACGCAAGATCTCAGCCTGTAGGGTCATAATGATCACAAGAATGGTGAGCAAAAATCCCAGAACCACACGGGGGTACATGGTGAATGACCTGCAGAAAGCTGGGACCAACGTTACAAAGGCTACCGTCAGTAACACACTACGCCGCCGGGACTCAGATCCTGCAGTGCCAGACGTGTCCCCCTGCTTAAGCCAGTACATATCCGAGCCCGTCTGAAGTTTGTTAGAGAGCATTTGGATGTTCCAGAAAGGAATTGGGAGAATGTCATATGGTCAGATGAAACCAAAGTAGAACTGTTTGGTACAAACACAACTCGTCGTGTTTGAAGGAGAGTGAATGCTGAGTTGTATCCAAAGAACACCATACCTACTGTGAAGCATGGGGGTGGCAACATCATGCTTTGGGGCTGTTTCTCTGCAAAGGGA
>JAOYMR010000014.1:8243428-8255983 GCA_025802075.1 Tenebrosternarchus preto
ATGTGATTTTCTGATTTTTTTTCTCATTTTGTCTCTCATAGTTGAGGTCTACCTATGATGTCAATTACAGGCCTCTCATCTTTTTAAGGGGAGAACTTGCACAATTGGTGACTGACTGAATACGTTTTTTCCCCACTGTATACAAGGCTAATGTAGCTAACAAATAATGGAAGCTTATAGCTTAAGTAACCATTAGCATTAGCAAGTTTTGGAATCAAACACCATGCCTAAAATGTGACTTCTGACTGAAATAATATGCCTCAAATAATATTGTAATTTATTTAAAATATCATTTATGCACAAACCACTGTACAGGTTTGCAGCTGGAAACATGCTCACAACTAATTCTACGTTTCCTTCTTTGCACTTTCCATGCAAACCTAAGCAAAGAAAATCTTGGCTGCCTATATTTAGGGTTAATATAAAATTTATTTACATTCCATCCATTTAGCTTTTCAAAATGCATGATTACTAATGTACATTTGTGTAGTGATTGTTTTATAATGTATATTTCAATGATACATAGTGCAAAGCTATACCTTAAATTTATGTAGAAGCTGGATGATGACCTCATGTGTCTTCATTCTGCTGCTGATGCGAACATTTGTGGTTGCACCATATGAAGGGGTAAAGATTGAAGTCTGAAAGTACAAAAGCATTTGATATTTTTCATAATCACGTTAAAGCCACAAAGCGGACTACATTTGGCCCTCACTAATTTTCTGGACTTCTATCTATACAGCAATTAGTCTGAATAGTTTGTTTAAACCATTTCCCAGTGTTGCTCCAGGAGAACCCTGTACTTCACCATTCCATCTTGTTCTTCTTGTACTCATTCTCAATACATCTGAATCATTCAGTAGTTTAAAATGTGTTCAAGCAAGAAAACCATAAAACAGGTCTCACACCAGCTGATAGCACCACCACTTGCCCTTGGAGAGTTTTAGTTCCTCTCTCTATGTGTTTCACCTGTTCCTTGTTCATCCTATATTAGTGTGGCTATTTAAATGTACCCATTGTGGTCCTCTGTGCAAAGTATTTCCACAGCTTTGTTGTGTGTAATTCCAAGCGTATAATCCTCTGTGTATGTCGTTTACTCACCTTGGATTTGTTCTTATTGATTCTGGTCCTTTGGATAGTTTGCCTGGCTGACTGCTCCTGTGTTTTCTGACCCCCGCCTGTTGTTTTACTGCTCTCTCTGGATTACATTTTGCACTAGTATGTTTGTTACTAAAGCTGCTCAGCAGGTCTCCGAGCAGACGTTGTTACACTGGGGTACTCCAGGACCAGCGATGGAAATCGCAGCTTAGGAATCTGCCACTGCAGCTGTGTTCAGATTTCTACTTTACATTCCTCTAGTGGGCCTGTGCACCGAATTCCGGCTCTGTGCTTCAGTGACCACGTTCCCAGCGGTACCTTCTGACCTTGTAATTATAGAAATGGCCGTTAATGGAGAAGCGATGCTGCCTGTGCCTCTGCTTCTCCTCTGCTGTCTTACTCTTCACCCTCTTCTGCACCAGAGAGGCGTCGCTCCTGGTACGGAACAGGATGGACGTGTCCTCTATAACGGTCCTGGGCCGCCGGGGACGGAGCGTCCTGCTCTCATATTCACCACTGTCTAAGGTTCAACATGACAAATACATTTGTCATTAATGTCAGTTATGGCTCGGATATACAATATATCCTTTAATGTTTTACTCAGAGACCCTGACCCATGTTTCACTTGTGAATATTTAACAACATATGCGTAGGACATATTTTCATGGGTTAATTATATACTGTGGTCTATAAAGTTTTAAAGGTACAGTCAAAAGCACAGTGTGGTAGCAAATAATGACTTGCATGTAAATATGGAAATACTTTGAATGAAAAACAATGTCACCTGCGGCACAGCTGGTGAAAGTTTCTGACCCATCTTGAATGATTTCTTCCAGTTCATCAATGTAATTAAGATTGTCAACCTCTCCCCAACGGGTCATACCTCTGAATAAATGAACATGTGAGTGAATGAACTAATAAATGAATGAGTGAAGGAATAAATGAATGAGTGAGTGAATAAATGAATGAGTGAAGGAATAAATGAATGAGTGAGTGAATGAAAAAAGAGGAAAAGAAGAATTCTGTATTATTTGAGTATGCATGAACCAAAAAAAACAAAACAAAGATGACTATCACATGCAGATGTAGATATTGGAATCTTTATGAAATAATAACCCTTCGTATTTGAATTAGACACTCAAGGCCAATAACCTCTTGTTTCCAAGTGGACTGATGGGGTCTGGAGAGAAGCCTGGAGATTGGATGCTGTCAGATGGCAGCATCTGCTTCTCATCCTGGATTTTGAGGCGGATTGGTCTCTTAATTCCCCAAGAGACAACCAGAAATCCCTCAAGTGTCACCTGCCCTGCACAGTTCTGAGGGAAGATAAAGTTTTACAAAACCAAGCTATTCAGCATATGTCCAGCAGAGAGCAGTGCATGGTATATGTGTTGTTCGTTCATTCATTCATTCATTAATCTGGGGGACAGGGAGGAGGGGCTTCATGGGCTCCATGTGTTGTTCCAGCAACCATTCTTTTCACAACATATATGAATAACTTAAAAAAATATGTTAGCATAGAAATCAAATACTACAATCAACCACACTTCTTTCTCAGAAAAAAATGTGCCTGGCCTGACAAAACTAGTAAAATAGTTACTATGCCCATGGGGCATGTAAAAGTTTAGCTAAAATTAGCATTTGTTTGTCTTCCTATGATCCAGCCACCTAAAAGATTTTTTTCATTTGTTTTTATAAAATGTATTTTTTTCATATAAATGCATTAGGAGGTATTTGTAAAATGCTTTTTATAGATCCAGACTGGGTAAAAAATTGCCTTCAACAAATTTCCACTGGGCCTGTCTGCAGCCACAAAAGCAACAAAAAACAAATAAACAAACAAACAATCCCTTTCCCACAAAAACAAAACCAATCTAAAAAGCTTTTAAACTATTTTGAACTCTGAATAAAATATAAATTTTGATATTTAATGTTGTGATATTATCTAGCTCTAGATAATGACCAAATTCCTGGTTTAAAATGACCTGTTCTGCAGCATTTGGAAAATCCCAGGCATCATACAACACAAAGACACACTGTCTTTTAACAACAACTCGATGACATCATCCTCTGAATACAAGGTTGGAGGAGGCTGTTATGAAGTCTGTTTGTAAACACAGCAACCAAAAGTCCACATAAAGTAGCTCATGATAGGATAAAAAGATGGTTCTGTGCTCCTGAGCAATATAAAAACATTCAGCCTTAAGAATAAATGCTAATATGCTATAACGATAATCTAAACATTAAAAACATTAAACCCAACCATATAAAAATAAACAAGGCATCGTGATTGTTACCTCATGGACAGTTAGTTGCAGCTGGGGCTTGTCTTCCAGAAAACAATTGTAGGTGTTTAGTAGAGAGAAAAATCTTACCCTATGTGTATAAAAAAGAGAAAAAAGTCTATTGTATTGAAAAACAAAAGAACTACAACCAAGCAACCGGCTTAACAAGCTGCCATCAGACACTAACCTTGAAAAGGTTCTCCTGTCTCCGATGTGAATGAGGTCACGTGGCTGACCTCCAGACATTTCCAAAACCTCCCAGATCTGCCCAGAAAAACTGCTTTTAATTTAGAAGAAGCTCACTTGCAGCGGTACCCAGAATCTTTTTTGTTTTTTATTTAATTTTTTTGCAGAAGAGAGGGTTGTGCTTTTGTTTTTACAGTCAGTCACACTGCAGCAGAGCAGTTGTTTTTGGCCCTGGTTGAGGATTTTTCTAGTAACTCCCTAGCTGTGTCCAAACTTGCTTGTTCAGAATCGGAATCTTTGGTATTTGATTTAGGGCTGGTCCAGCAGGCTGCGTCGAAGTGCGTGCAGCAGACAGACCCTGGGGCTCGGCACCCAGTCCTGTTCGTGTTTGAGAGCAGCGTCCTCCCTGCCTGCAGTATTCAAGGCTCAGCTACTTCTGCTTTCACTTTGCTGTGTATGAGGGAATGTGGACTTTTTGTGTGGGGCAAAGCTCAAGCCAGCTCCCACTCAAACACAGGGCCAAAGCTCAAATAAAATAAAAATGAAGGAAGGAAGGAAGATAGACAGACAGATAGATTGATAGATAGGATGAAGTGTTACATAATCAGGTATAATATGCCCATTTGAAGCATTCCCTCCAGGTATTTTTAATACACATAGCGCACAACACACTATTGTACATCATCCTGCCATCTGAGTAGGCAATTTGGTTTTCCTCTGGCAGCTCCAAACTGGCTGAACAAACTCTTTGAACATAATATCCCCACCACAGCCACGCCGCCCAATGTACGTGCACGGAAACAGTGGGCGCGACGCCGTGCTCACCTGTTGCCGGCCCAGATCCTGTGTCATCAGTCTCACTCAGGAACGGCACCCATAGCTCCTCAGAGAGCTCCAGCAGCTCCAGCAGCTCCAGCAGGGGTAAGGTCAGACCACAAGCCTGCGAGAGTATGAGCTGTGCTGGCTCATGCAGTGGGGGTTGAGTGACTGTCAGGTGTTAATCACTGTTGCTGGTGGAGAGCATTCAGTCAGTGGTGTAACTAGATCTGACTCACCTCCCCTCTGTGCATTCTGGGACTGTTTGGCAAGCTGTGGACTTTTGAACACACCCATAGGTACAAATCTCTCACCTCATTCCGCAAACGCAGATTAACCCTCTCTATGCCAACAGACTGATAGCATGCACAAACAACTGGGTCACCATAAACCTAGTATTATTTACAGGTTAACATGAGCCTCCATTTTAATGTTTATTGCTTTTTTTTACTTGTTTGATTTTCTTAATTGGCTTATTTTAATATTTGATTAAATAAAAGATTAATAAAATGAAAATCCAGTATATCATTTATTCAAACATTGTGTGCTTCTTAATATTCTGGGCTGCATTCTATTTATTTCCATGTGAATTACATTCACCCAATAACAAGATGATATCATCATAATAACTTTCATGTACACTGTTTTTGCACCATTGCCCTTTAAATGTCCTGTTCGCTATCTGTCATAGTGTAATGTAGCAACATTCTCTGTGTGTATGTGCACACGGGGCAAATGAGAGTCAAAATACAAAAATGAATAACCTCAGAACTTTGGTCTTTGTACATACAAGGAGTTTATTTCCTTAATTGTGTTCCATAGCTCCGATATGTGTTGTTGAATTGTAGTGTTTCTATACACAGAAATCTAGAACACACAGATAGAGAGAGAGAGAGCGCGAGAGAGATCCATAGAAATAAATAATTATACGTAATGCTGCGATCTTTATTTAAGTTGTTGACCTCTCAAACGCAAACCAAGCTTCCCTTTGGAAAATGTTTAAGTTCAAGGTGAAGTTTATGAAAGCTTCTTTTCACGTGCGTTTTTAGACACCCAGAACAGCTACAAGCTTTCTGTTCTCTACTGTCCCTCCTACCCAGCAAGAAAGCTGTGATGTGAAAAGGCTGTTTACATACCTATACATAGCTACAAGTGAACGTTGTAAATGTAAAAGTGGCACAAGTAAAAAATCAACGTTAAAAACGAATCCATTTTTGCAAATGTATATGTGTTGATCGTGAATTTGTGAATAGCCGACATGCTGCTGTTGCATGTACATAGCACGTTCTACATACTAAATAAACGTGATTATGAATGTATTATCTCCAATGACCAGCAGATGTCAGTAGGGTGTTACTGATTGGTGTTACTGATAGCCAGTGTGAAATTATTTGGAAAAAAAACGTAACAACTCAACGGACATCGGACATGTTATTAAACTTATGTTCTAGTTTGGTACCGCTTTTAACTACAGAATTAAAAAGTAGACAGGACTGGTTAATTCAGATCCTGCAGAAATACTGAACTCTCTCAATAGATATAGGTCAAAATAGGAGATTCAAATTAATTTTGTATTAATCTATACGCACGTATGAATTAGAATTACAGGTCATCTAATAGGCCTACTAATGTGACTCAAACAAGTAATCGTTATACTGAACCGAGTTCATCTAAAGGGCAGCATATAGAGTCCGGTAGGTAAGGGTTTCGGGATGCTTCGGAACCTCGCGTTGTGTCCCCCTCGCTGACACGTTGTACTGTTCGTGCATTTGCTAAGGCTCCGAGTCGCGTTGCATGGAGTGGCACCCCTGCATAAATCTCTATTGCCACAGTGCCTGTGATAGCACATCACAAGTGAGCAACCTCAGCTGTCTTTAGCATTTGTGACATTAAGCTGTTTATTAGCGCTCATTAGCATGCAAATGACAATTTGCCTAGGACACGCGGTTCAGGCTTGAAGTGTCGCTGTGTAAAACAGTGCTAAACCACATCAGGTTTTAATTAACCCGAGGCACTTTTCACGTTTTTTTTCCCACCAGATTTATAGATTTGGATTCATGTTCTGACTCCGCTGCATCCGTTTAGTTTTCTTTAAAGTGAAATCCATGTTTTCAATAACGTGCATATACTTCTCATGCAATTCTTCCAGTAGTTATGCCAGTTCGTCTAAAATGGATTTGGCACATCTAGTCGTAGTATACATACTGTAAATACTTACATGATAAGCGAAATATGATTCTATTTCAATGGGAATTTTCAACAAATAACAGGACTAACATGACTTTTTCTTCGTTAGGACAGAGTGTGCTAAGTGCTTTATTTCTGTTATCACATTACCACAAATTTAGCTGGTTCAGATGAGGGCCTCTTAAAGGACAGTTCAAAAATTAGTGCTTTTCATAATGACACTGAAGTTCATGTTTGGTCCACCCTCAATTCCATGTTATTGTAGCCATCCTCAGCCACATCAGTGAGGAGACTTTAGCTTTCTTCCAAATTCCTGAAATCAGCGTGTCCCATGTGAAGTGCCCTGGTAGAACCATCATCATGCAGAGTCAGAGCTGATTTGTACAAGCACATGATCTGCTGACACAGTCACAAACCCGATGTCCTTGAAAACACGGCCTTCTTAAATTCTGACAGCAAAACTCGGCACAACAAAGCCCTTTGAGCACTCTGTGTTTTACTCCGCTGCACAGACTGAAATGCCCAAAGGAACCAAAGACCTTATTTGCAACCCCTCCACCGCCACCCCCATGAGCCCTTAAAAGGCAAAAGCTGAGAGGATGGGACCATAAACAAACACTTTGGGAAATGTCATTCCTGTGCTAAAAATAAATTAGAGTACACGGGCCCGTGGGCAACAGGTGGGTCCTGCCACACAAAAGCTGCCTGAATGCAGGGCCTGCTAGCAGTCATGCTTTCGCTATGAATCTTGGGATTGAGGGGCATGCATGTTTGGATCCTGTGGCATGGAGACAACCACAACTGCTCTATGGGGAGTTCTGCCATGCTCACATTTAACCAAAACAATTCTTTTATACAAAAAGCTCATTTATGAGTTTATGATGAAATATAACTGACAATGTATTGTTTGTTCAAATTTTTAGAAAGACAATCACATACTGTCCATTTCAAATATAATACTCTATAATTATTATTAATACTTACTTATGGAAAACATCAATGCCAAAGACTTAATAGCATAACTCTAGACAAATATAGAGACTCAAGCTACAGTACATACTGGTTGTGAATGGGCATCGTTTACTGGTCTTATAGAGACTATATAATATATAGAGACTCAAGCTACAGTACATACTGGTTGTGAATGGGCATTGTTTACTGGTTTTATAGAGACTATATAATATATAGAGACTCAAGCTACAGTACATACTGGTTGTGAATGGGCATTGTTTACTGGTCTTCACTGACAGTGCACTTCTGCGTCTCCAGAGGCTTTGCGAGGTTCCTCTCGGCTCCAGTGCCTCTCACATCTTTGCATGGATATCACACAGCTGCTGCTGTCCTTCTCCTCCAACAAACCACACATGCATAGTAATACTGACAGACTGCATGGCTGGGCCTGCTACATGCGCACACACACACACACACACACACACACACTTAAGCGCGCTCAGGCGTCTCTCTGTGGGAACCGCTTCTCTGAGGGGTGGAAAAAAAAATTGCCGCAACGGTGCGGGGATTTTAACGCGAAGATGACAGATGGATTTTTGAAGCTGGTTTGAACGTAGCCATCTTCAAACATGAAGTGCCTCGAAAACATTCCACTGGTACAGATCTTCCTTCTCCCATATCTGAGCCTGGTCGGTGGGGTACAGAGAGGTGGGTCACTGTGTCTTCTTACTCTGAAGTTTCTCAGTGCCTGAAGCACAGACTGTGCTTTTTAGTGTTGAATTAGCGTACAAACAGTACAGTTCACATTTACTATGTAAGTATGTACATCATAAATAAATCATTTTGTATGCAGCCTTTTAACTGTTACTTTACTGTGTTATGATCATTCCATGATTGCTGGAAGAAGGATCTGATACTTGGTATTGAAGTTAGGACACTGCCATACAATACAGTCTTTAATACAATCTGCTACTGTATACATAGTGATTTCTGTGAGCATAAATTACATCCTTCTATTACAAACTACATTAGGAAGCATGCATTTGATGCTTTTACATATTTAATAGAAGATATTTACATATATGCATATTCATAGCTATGCTTTCCTCACCATATGGTGTAAGCAATTGTATCTTAAATTATTACATGAAACATGACTCCCATGTGTGCATAACACAGAGGTATTGACAGAAGGACATTTAATCCATGCATTTCTGATTTAAAGCATGAACTCATATGTTACTATAGGCAATAACATAACAGCTATGATCCCAAGAGAATCTAAACATACAGGGAGAGTCATCAGTCCTCAGACCCTGCAGTGTGTCTGCTGAGGTTTGAATGTGATGCTACTGGGGCCTGGGAGTTGGTCTCCCAAGGAAATCCAGATGGGGACCCAGCCTTTGTGTTATACGACATGCTTGTGCGATTTCAAACCTCAACAATGACTCGTGTGTTCACACATGACGCATGGTGAAGCGTTCGATGAGCTGGAAGAGACTGCAACACAGTTGAATATGTGGCATATAGCTTTAACTGATGTGACGGGATTCAAATTCTGGCAAGATTTAATTACACATCATTAAAGCTGCTATGTGCATTTTGAGCCTGAACTGCTGTAATAGACAGAGTTCAAGCCTTTGAACTGACATAGGCCTTATCTCAATCAAATAATATGCAATGAAACTTGAGATGTAATTTGAGATGTAAATAATCTCACCACTTTAGGCAGAGCACCTGCTTTGGCACAGCATCCTGCATCCCTGGCAGCAGAAGGACAGTCATACCGTTGCCATTAAAACAGCCGAAGCCCTGAGGTGCTTGGCTTGAAGACGAGCACCGTGCTCTAAGGGTCAAGTCTAAATGATTCAATGCAATACGTTACAGTGTATTGTTAGTGTGTGTGTGTTATGGCATCAAGGCTGAAGGCTTGGTTGCACCCACTGTGGCTTTATGTTTCCCTGGTGGCCACTGGTGCACAGGGAGAGTGAGAGTTGTGCAGATCTGGTGCATGGACAGCTATTTCTGAATGGAAGCTAGCGCACCAGTGGCGAGACAACCCTTGGGGGACACGTGTGAAGGCCATGTGGGGAACAGGTGATGTATCTGCTGATTCATACGCTGGGAACTGCCAGGCTGAGGTCTGGCAGGTCAGCGAGGCGAGGTCAGCCAGCAATAACGCATCCCTGTGAGAAATGTCGGCAACATGCGAGTGAATGCTGTAGAATAGCAGCAGTGCTGACTTAACAGCTTGGGGTGTCTAGCAAAATTAGGACAGATTAAATTTGATTGTAATGTCAATAAAGAGTAAAATTGATTGTTGTCAGGTAACTTCAAATCATGCTTACAGCTTTAGAACAGCATTGACTTCTGTTACAGAAAGAACAAAATGCCCTCTTGCTGTTAATATTTTCAGTCTTGATTACCTTCTATACCATCTGAATACTGGTTAAATTGCTGTCGATGTGTATTGGAGTTACATCAATGTTTAGTTGCTTATTATAGACTTTAAAATGTATTTATGGGCTGAGGAAAAACAGTCATGGGTATGACATTTTCCTAGGGTTAGGGTTAGAGTTAACTCTCAAGACTAATATATAGCGAACAACAATAGCAGTATCTCACAACAGGCCCAGTCTATAGGGTTACTTAGACTTCTATCTGTTGTTGTAAATCTCATCAAACATACAGTAGTGTGAAAAAGTATTTGACCCTTCTTGATTTCTTACTCTTTTGCATGTTTGTCACACTTAAATATTTCATATCAGCAAACAAATCTAAATACCAGATGTAATGGGACATACACCTTCCAAAAAGTTCAACTTTTGTCTTATCAGTTCACAGAGTATTTATGCTCTTTTTGCTCAGCGGTGGTTTTTGTCTTGGAACTCTGCCATGCAGGCCATTTTTGCCCAGTCTCTTTCTTATTGGTGGAGTCATGAACACTGACCTGAACTGAAACCAGCGAGGCCTGCAGTTCTTTGGATGTTGCTGCGGGGTCTTTTGTGACCTCTTGGATGAGCTGTCGCTGCGCTCTTGGGGTAATTTTGGTCGGCCGGCCACTCCTGGGAAGGTTCGCCACTGGTCCATGTTTTCACCATTTGTGGATAATGGGTCTCGTTGTGGTTTGCTGGATACCCAAAGCTTCAGAAATGGCCTTATAACCTTTTCTAGACTGATAGATCTCAGTTACTTTGTTTTCCATTTGTTCCTGAATTTTTTTGTGTCACGGTATGATGTCTAGCTTTTGAGGATATTTTGTTTACTTCACTTTGTCAGGGAAGTCCTATTTAAGTGATTTCTTGATTGAAAGTAGATGTGGCAGTAATCAGGCCTGGGTGTGGCTAGGGAAATTGAACTCAGCTTTCCAAAGAGGTGATAAAGTCCATTTATGTTTTAACAGGGGGGGTGCAATCACTTTTTCACACAGCACCCTGTAGGTTTGGATTTCTTTTTCCCTTAATAATAAAGACCTTTATTTATAAACTGCATGTTGTGTTTAATTACATTTATCTTTGGCTAATATTTAGATTTGTTTGGTGATGTACATTAGTTGTTAAATGTTGTACAACTATTTTATATGACATTTCACCTCAGTTTGAGACTAAATGTAGCAGGAAGAGTGAGGACTGTCTTACAGGGATTTTGGTTGAATTGGAAACAGCACAGACAGCATTCCTTCATGTAACTTCACCGGTGAAAACAACTGCTTTACCAGGGTTTGACAACTTTCAGACAAATTCCTGTTTAATAGCTGGACAGAATACAAACTCTTGGTGTTTTTGTCAAAGCATCCCTCAAATTAGCAGAAAATATTGTTTTTGATCATAATGTTTTTTCTTGCTTATAAGATGCTGATGAAAATGCAGATGCTTTCATATTTTTCTCTTTTTTTTTTTTACATTGAATACACTGTGAAGGCACTCAGAGATGTGTGAGATTAAAAACCTTGAGCTTTCAGGCTCATTCATTCTGAAGGTATACAAGTATGAGGGTAAGGATCACAGGTGGCCCCTAGACATGTGGCCTCAGCCTCTGTGTGCTTCTTTCCTCTTCAAAGTGCTAAAGATTTCTAGATGTGAAACATACACTGAATGAAATCATGTAAGTGAAGATTAGAAATCTGAAACTACTGGTGATTTAACTGGATCTTAAGAGGCCGACTTTCCCATGTTGGCTGGAATATTAGATAGTTAGCCAAATGTGACTTATACACAATTATTTAGAAAAATACAGAAAAATAAAAACGCACAGAAAAACTGAAATTAATCACCTTAAATGAGACTGAGATCATCACAGGGTGAAGAGATAGCCTGAGCCATGACTGAGACAGTATTTTACAAATTTGAAATAAACATCAAATACAAAAGCAACAGCAAATGTCTTCCTAACTTCAAATACAAATGTATAATGTTTTTTATAACAGGTCCTTACAAAGCAGCTGTACAGAAATTGCATATACAGAGATTCTGGGTCTAGGCTCCTAATGAGCAAGACATTAGAAAAGCCCCATGAGGGAGAACCTTCCTCCTCAGCTCACACATAGTGAATTAAGTTGCTTTTGCTTTCAACTTTAACTAGCTACAAAACGTATAAAGGTAGCTTATTAGCCTCAAGAAATGAGTAACAAATATTTGGGAGAGGAACTCAGATTGTTCAGCAAGAACCAGTTCCACACAGTCCACATAGTAAACAACTAAACACAGTGTAGCAGGAGAACTTTGATGATGGTCTCCATGACACTCAGGAACAGTATCTATTCAGTAGAGTAGGTTTTAAGAAAATATTTGTTTATAGTAAAAAACTCTTAAGATGCACTGGCACGCTGGGACTAAATGATGATAAATGGAAATAAAATATGGGGAGCTATAAAAAAGAGGTTCGCTTAGTCGGTCCCAGAACAGGAAAGGGTTGGGAATGGGATGGGGGACCAGAAAAAAAGAACGGGTCAGGTTAAGGGGGCTAGGCAAGGAAAGGATTGAGGTTAGGGGCCAGGAGGGGGAGAGATTGAGGTAGGGGCCGGGAGGGGGAG
>JAOYMR010000014.1:8267933-8283197 GCA_025802075.1 Tenebrosternarchus preto
TCATGTCGTGTGACAGGGGCTGTTCAGTGTGTGGTTCATGTCGTGTGACAGGGGCTGTTCAGTGTGTGGTTCATGTCGTGTGACAGGGGCTGTTCAGTGTGTGGTTCATGTCATGTGACAGGGGCTGTTCAGTGTGTGGTTCATGTCGTGTGACATTTGCTTCAAGCTGCGCGTTTCTCTCTCCTCAGGCTATACAAGGGCAGCAGTGGCTACTGCGGTACGTACCAGGGCAGTGCCTGCCAGGGCATCCTGAGGAACCACGTGCTGCTCTTCTTCAACTCCTCCCTTCCTGAACCTGAGCAGGCTCAGGAGTTTCTGGCCCAGGGTGGCCTGGCTGAGCTGGAGGGCGTGAGCTCGCTGTGCCGACCGGCTGCCCGTTCCCTGCTCTGCCACACTGCCTTCCAGGACTGCAGCCCCTCAGGCCTGGGCCCCGCCCCCAAACCCGTCTGCAGGTATGACTGGGCACAATCCACTTCCTGGAAACCCTCAGCTCACTTATTCCCACTGCTGACACTTACAACCTATTTAAAGAGACATAATATGTCATGTTTATAGACCTATTACAGGATGAATACAGTAGCTTACAAATTGGGTAATACCAAGTTATTTTTGCATAATATATGACTAGTAGCGTGGCCATAGTAGTTGTGGAAATGTAATTTTTTTGCACAGCACTGAATATCCCACCCAAACTGCCTTCTAGGGAGCACTGTCTGGCTGTGAAGGAGCTCTACTGTTATAAAGAGTGGCGGGCGGTGGAGGAGAGAGGCCACCGAGGAGCTGTTTCTCCAGGCCTGAGTAGCTCTCTGCCAGACTGTGGCCAACTCCCCAGCCAGCACGCAGATCCAACCCTGTGCACCTCCGTAGCTTTCGTGGGTGAGAACAGCTTAGCAGAGATTCCATACCAACTAAGTTAATTTCTTCTCTTGGTAGTCAAAATCTTTTCTCTTGGTCCCATCAAAATCAAGCATTCCTGATACAGTCTCACTATATATATATATATATATACATATATATATATGTGTGTGTTATATATTTTACAATCTGGGAATGATCGTGTCTCATTGTTGAATTTGCTCAAAGAAGCGTCTGTGAAATGGATGCGATGTTTGTGGCCTGAAGCTTCCACAGAGCATTAGCCTTTGCTTTGCTGTTAGCATTTGGGTTTGGTCATGTATGGGGCTGTTGGTAAGCTAATGATAGCACAGGCCCAGCACTGTATGTGGATGCTGTTTACTGCTCAAAGGCACGAGGTTAGATCAGTACAGGAAAACAGCCAGTGAATATTCCTGACAGCACTTCCTAGGGCAGGCTTAGTTTCTGCCTCAGGAGGTCTGTCTTTGTTTTTGTCTTTGGACCAAAATGTGATTGAGCGTTGCGACAGCAGAGTTTTACAGATGGGTTTGTGAAATGAACCATGGGACACAGTCATTACATGGTAGAGGAACATTTCTCTCAGTTCTCACTATATCTTATGTAAGTGCTGATGGTAAGATCTTTAAAAACATGTTTTCTGTTTGCTGTACAGAGATCAAGAAAGACCAAATTACAAGTAAGTGTGATGTTTATGCTTCATATCTACTTCCTCCTGTATTATTTATTATTTTTGTAGATTTGTGTAATCACAAATAAATATGCAGATTTCTTGACTATAAAAGTGATGGGAAAGCAAAAATCTACATTATCTCAACATTACCTGAACATTACCTCAACATTACCTGAACATTACCTCAACATTACCTGAACATTACCTCAACATTACCTGAACGTGTTGCCTTAATTTTAATGTTTTCTGCAACAGCGGCATGCTACAATGGTAGAGGAAGGTTTTACCAAGGAACTCACAATATCACAGCATCTGGCATCCCTTGTCAGCGCTGGGACCAGCAGGTAAATATTTATCTGTTTTTACTTTAATTAGTCCCAATGGGGACCTGGGATGAAAACATAACCATTCATCTGCAGTGTCCAGACTCTTTCATAGTCATTAGTGAAGATGTGTGGATAAAGTTATCCAAAGGGATCTTGTGATATGGAGATGTGGGAAAAGGGAGTGTAGAAGAGGAAAGACTTACACACACACACACACACACACACACACACACACACACACACACACACACAGGCACAAGCGCATACACGCATTCATATTCACAAAAACAAACATGCTTCTATAATTGAGCATACACAAACAAGCAGATTTCCTTCTATATAATCATTCATTATTAAGACTGATATAATTTCACTCAAATTACCATATACTGTGATGTATAAATGAAATATATGACATCAAACAAATACATAGATGAAGATATCATTGAATGAGTAAGTTGGAAATTCCAGTAGATTAACAATCCACTGATAACCTGAAAAAATGATTAACACAAAGTCCAAAAACACTTAGTAACAGTATACAAAAATATCTTTTCACACTCCTGTAAGACAAGCTTCTAGGTTATTCTCTGTCCTGGCTCCAATATGTTGGAATGAACTTCCACTAGCTGTCCAGACAGCAGAATCCTTGCAGGCTTCAAATGGAAACTGAAGAGTATTTCAATGACATTTAATGACACACTTATCGAACTTTACTTTACTGCTGAGTAACTTAAATTCTAGCTCATTTGTTACTGTTTGTTATTGTTTGTTACTACACTCATCAATGTCTAACAAAGCTTATACTAGGATCAGCATTGATACCTGTATTTTAGCAGTATTGTAGATCAACTGTATTTTTAATTCTATCATACTTCCTGTCTAGTATACATTCTGTAAGTTAACAACAAAGCACTTTTGTAAGTTGCTCTGGATAAGAGCCTCTGCTAAATGTAAATGGTTAGTGCCTAAACACACTCCTGGTTAGTGCATTAAAAAATACTGAATTTGAGTTTCAGCCTTGGCACAGCTTTCAGAGCGTTATCACACCATTCACTTTTCCTCTCAGGATCCTCATCCTCACAGACTGGCCGTGGACGTCATTCCTGAGCTGAGGAACGCTGAGAACTACTGCCGTAACCCCGGAGGAGAGAGTGACAGGCCGTGGTGCTACTCCAGCATCCCCAGCATCCGCTGGGAGTACTGCCTGCTTCCCAAGTGCGGGGAAGGTACACGCCTTGGAAACAAAAAGCACACCAAACAATGGGGATGGTCACATGATTCCCGCAGTGTAATCTGTAAGTGTCCAGCTTGTCCAGCGGTAAGACATTTGTAAAAGGAAAATGTTTTTTCGGTTTCTCAGTGGTTACCAGTATGCGATCAGTACCTGCTTCTAAACTGGCCCCTTCAAACCCGGTTCCTGCCGTGTCCACCACCTACTACATGAACGTCATCATATTCATCATAGCTGGGTTCGCAGGTGTAGCCTTCCTCACTATGCTCATCCTCATGTGTCACAAGAGAAAGAAAGTGTGGAAACACAAAAAAAGGTGTGTACAGCTGCCTTTGATGTACCTTTGTTTGTTATCTCATAGATGCTGATATGAAGCAGCTAATCAACACTGTTCTGACCTTATTTTCATACAACAAATGGACATTTAAAGAGCTACGTGTAGAATTGAAGTCCCAGACATTAGTCATCCCACTGCATCCACTCCCTTGTAAATGTGAGATATTGTGTCATTCTTGAATGACATTTCGGGTTGTGTAATTAAAGAGTATGTTTATTTTCTCCTGAAATCAACCCCCATGGGAATTTTGGTGAGCCTAAAAGCTACCACAAGTGAGGTCAGAATGTAAGATTGTCTCCTCCCTCTGAGCTTGTGATCGTGCGCTGGTCCCCAGCAGAGCCATGGAGACGCCGACCCTCACGGCCCTCCCTTCAGAGCTTCTGCTGGACACGCTACGGCCCAACCCCCTGTACCAGCGCCTGCCGCTGCTGCTCAACTCCAAGCTGCTCACGCTCGAGTACCCGCGCAACAACATCGAGTACGTGCGTGACATCGGCGAGGGCGCCTTCGGCCGCGTCTTCCAGGCACGGTGAGGGTTGCACGTTTGCACAAACGCACTGGCCAATGTTAAAAGAAGAGCCCCAGACTCTGGTCTTGGCCAGGCTACACATTACTGTTTTATTTTTAAAAAATGGAAGCCCTGCGCACTGAGCTGCTCTGACAAGGTGCATGTGACAACTAATCTCATATTTATACACTACAGTTCTTAAGATAAACATTATGAACATCAACTCTACATCGTGTAGTTAATTTATTGCATGTGCTACATAAAATAATAGATGTTAGATATGAGATGTTATATGTTAAAGCTTTTATGGTAAAGATACAGATGAAATAATCACATTGTCACAGCAATAATTACTTGAGCAAACAGACAGCAGCAAATTATTTCAGGCTCAGTCTGGAATCCAGAACGAGTTTAACGTCCAAAAAACAGCATAGTTCAGATTTCTGTACTCTGGTGCCAAACTGTGTTGTCTGGCGTGATGTGTCTCATCTGGAAGCTTGTCTGACACTAAGACCACATGATGAATATCCTTTAAGCTGCACCAAGCCATTCTGCATGGGCATGACACACATTCAGGCATACGCACTATATCATCTGTTGTTCGCATAATCTATGTAATCTGACCATGAGAGGAAGACAGCCAGCCAGTGCATGGAGACTCCTGGGAACAGAAGCAGTGCGGGGCGTCTAACTCACGTGGCCTATTCCTGAAATAGGAACAGAGAGGGGCTATCATCACGCGCTTTCCAGCGTGAACCTGCCCTGCAAACGCTAGTGTCAGCAGACATGGCTATTTATGGATGCCCCTCAGTGTTTACCTTCTCCAGGAAGATTTTATAGGGTTGGGATGCAGTCTGAACACCTGTGTTCAATGCAGGACATGTTGTTCTGTATTGGTCCTAGGTTTGCGTCCAGTGCAGAATGTGTGCTTGTGTCCAGCACAGGACAGGTGCTTAGGTCCAGAGTGTGCAGAGTAAGGCCCCGGATGTATAAAGTGCAGATCCATGCATGCTTCAGAATAAATGTTTTGGCCAGAGCACTAAAGCAGTGTTGTGAAAAAGAAAGCAATCCTGGGTTATTTCAGCAATTCAAACGCTTGGCGATTAGGACCACTGAAATGTGCGACATGTTAAATGTGTTTTTGCTCTTTAGTTAAATATTGTACACAAATGCTGACTCAGTTAAACTGTGAATGAAGAGAGTCAGAGTTCTGTGATTTGCTGTGGACCACTGATGGAAGGCAGAATACCTCAGCTAACCACTACAAGCAGTAGCAAGTCATTGCTGGGACTGGGTTTAGCCCTGAATTGCTAAGTGTTTGGAGTTCTTGGGCTGGTTCTTCTGCAGGGCTCCTGGGCTGTTGCCACATGAGGCCTTCACCATGGTGGCAGTGAAGATGCTGAAGGAGGAGGCCTCTGCCGATATGCAGAACGACTTCCAGAGAGAGGCTGCTCTCATGGCCGAGTTTGACCACCCCAACATTGTCCGACTCCTGGGTGTGTACCGGTTCTCTGCTTATCCAATAGCAATAGGGTTACTGTAAAACTGTCTTGAGAAAACTGATGATGGTAAATTAGCATTTAAAAAAAGCTGAGCCTGCTGCCAATGTGTGTTCTCCCACAGGAGTGTGTGCTGTAGGCAAACCCATGTGCCTGATGTTCGAGTACATGGCACACGGGGATCTGAACGAGTACCTGCGGCGGCGTTCGCCGGACCAGCAGCGCGCCGTGAGCCGCGGAAGCCTGGTGCGCCCCAGCCCGACTTTGGAGCCGGAGGCCCCACCACTTAGCTGCCTGGAGCAAGTCTCCGTGTCCAAGCAGGTGGCAGCAGGCATGGCCTACCTGTCAGAGCGCAAGTTTGTGCACCGCGACCTGGCCACACGCAACTGCCTGGTGGCTGACGAGCTGGTGGTGAAGATCGCCGACTTTGGCCTGTCGCGCAACATCTATGCCGCCGACTACTACAAGGCCAGCGAGAACGACGCCATCCCCATTCGCTGGATGCCGCCCGAGTCCATTTTCTACAACCGCTACACAACCGAGTCGGATGTGTGGGCCTACGGCGTGGTGCTGTGGGAGATCTTCTCGCACGGCATGCAACCCTACTACGGGATGGCCCACGAGGAGGTCATCTACTATGTGAGGGACGGACACGTGCTCACCTGCCCGGAGAACTGCCCCCTGGAGCTCTACAACCTGATGCGGCTGTGCTGGAGCAGTCACCCCAGCGACCGGCCAAGCTTTGGCAGCATCCATCGCATCTTGGAAAGGATGCACAACCAGATGCTCAATCCCAGCATGCTCTAAGCGCTCACACTCACCACAGACCTTTATGAACCTGGTGAGGAAGTGTGAGACAATTCAGTATTTACTGTGGAGCACCAACAAACTTGCAGAACGTTAAACCCACCCAAGGTCCAACGTAGCTTGGACTGAGGGCATGGAAACTCTGGTCAACAGCTCTAGTCAGCAGTGAGTAGATTTGGGTCCAGTCTTGTGGGACTGAGATCAAAAACATTAAACAAGCTGTTCTAGATCACCAGTATACCTTAGGGCTTTCCACAGGAGTCAGCAGATACACTTCATCTAGGTGAGCAGCTAATTATAGGTCATGGCTGTTCAGAAACATTTTTACCAAACTGTGAACCAGATGAATGAACATATAGCAACATTTTTTTCTAAGTGATATTGTTTTTGTTGGTTTTTAGTGCATCTTTGACACCATTATTGAATCCTACATATTTATATGCCTTTAGTTTAAATTGCAAATAGCCAAGAACAAGTGTAGCACACAAATAATTGATGCTGTGTCATGCTGTCTTTGCAATGTTGTCTGAGTAGTTTAATTCAAACTGGCACAACATCACTTTACTAACGTTTGTGTTTGTCTTTTTTCTTACTAATAGGCTATGTATGTGTCTTTAAATGCTATTATTATGATTTTTACTTTTAATAATGTATTTAACCCCGCTACATGTTGAATCAGGACAAAATGCCATTTTTCTAAAGAGAAAAAAACAAGAATGAAATAAAATCTTTCTGTCCCAATTATGCAAATACAGAATATATAATTTGCACAAATATAAATATCATTTAGTGTTTAACACTGATCCATTAATTTGTCACATATCAAATGCATATCAGTTCCACCACTAGTGCCATTTTATTCAGTAGCAATTAGTGTGCATCTCCATGAGAACGTTTGGCGTTACATATTACATATTACATATTACATATTACATATTACATATTACATATTACTTATCCAATTATAAATGGCAGGTGTTCAGAGGAAGTCAGAATCTGAAAGTAATTACACCTGTTAAACCAGAACCTGAAAGTAATTACACCTGTTAAAGTCTCTAATAGTCTTTCTTTTTTCAGTATGTATGTTTTTATAGTTTCATTATTTTATAGTTAGTAATGAATAGTTTTTTTTATAGTTTCATTATTTTATAGTTAGTAATCTAAAACTTGGAATAAGCCGTCACAGATGTAAAGAAGCAGATTTAAAGCCTTAAATGGTTTGTTTATGTCTACGTTAGTTAACAGTTAACAGGAAGCAAAACTTTGTCTACTGTGAGTGGATCCCGTAGAAACCTGCCATGATACACTGCAAAACTTTATAAATTCTGCAGTGTTTTGCAAATTCCATAAAACTGTGGTTAAAACTACCTTATGATTAGATATGTAAAATAAAGTTATCTTACATATCTGATTAGTTTTTTGGGGTGTTTATTGTAGGTTTCTCCTTGTTTATCTCTTATGTGTTCAATATGAGTTACACAAAATGTCAGGCAGAGGGCAGTACTATATTAGAAGAGTCATTGACATGAGCTTATAAACAGTAACGGTTACCTCGGCTTTCAAACCATGGATTTGACTAAATTCCTTTCAGAGGAATTTGCCAGGCCAAATTCCTCTGGCTGTTAGGAATTAGGATATTTAAAAAGCATTTGTGCTGAGTGTGTTGGGGAGTCAAAGGGGTGTGTTTTTTGAGTGCCAGAGACTGCGGCTGGGCACCTGCTACGCAAGGGCGGCTGTGCCACGGGTGCCCTGTGAGGAAGCAGCAAGGCGAGCCCCAGACAGCCCGCCTCGAGCCTGGAGCCATGAGCTCGGGGTGCACTCTGTGAGTGGGGCCAGCTGGACAGCCCTTGAGTTCAGGCAGGAGGAGGAGGAGGAAGAGGCACTTCCTGGTCTCATTTCCAACCTTCACCTCTCACTAACCTGCACGCCACCACCTTTTAAAGACCACAGCAATGGAGAAGAGGTGTGAGCAGCTCTCACAACAACGGAGCAAACATGGGCCGATGTACTAGATGTTACCTAAAGTGAATTTATCTGGTCTAATGCTGTTTCCTCACAGATTTCAGGGATCTTTTGGACATTGGTGCACTCGGAGCTGTTAGTTCACTCCTGACCAAGGTATACATTCCTAAACTGTTTACTGTTGCTACTGAGGAGTTTACTCCTCCACAGCATCGTTCCTTCACTCATATAAACCCGGAGTCACACATAAACAAACCTAAATAGTTATCAGACTGTCACTAGATAATACTTTACTTAAACAAACCTAAATAGTTATCAGACTGTCACTAGATAATACTTTACTTTATGATTAATTTGTTCACAATCAGAATTTGACACTATTATATAAAGTATAATACAATAATAAATGCAATATTAAACAAATTAATTAATTAATGAAATCCCAAGGCCAATAATGCAGTGTTTGTATTCCTCTAGCATCCCCTCCTCAGATTCTGCATGCTCATTTGTATGTAGTGGTTTCTGACTTATTTATAAGTTACCAAAAATTCAAATATTATCCTCCCCAGAATAAGGAACACACATCTATTCTTCCTTACTGGTATCTTAGCTGGGTGCCTCTGGGTTACCTCAAACTGTGTGAGAAATGCATGCTTAAAGTTTCTCATGTTCTTCTTTAACATTAGAAACTAACAATTCACTCAATCTCACTTGAACAACTGCCAGAGATGCCAGATCCAATTAGAAACACCTCCACTAATTTCCAGGAATGTTTCATTACAGTACTTCCTAATACCTCTCATTATAATTATTGTTCCTATGATATTACTGCATTACCAGTCTGCATGCCATGATTGTTGGTTTGTTTTTTATTTGCTTATTTGTTTGTTTATTGTTAAAATTTTGGTTGTTGATGAAATAATTGTGGCAACATTGCATACATACATACTAAATATTATGCAAACAAACCAAACCAAAAGATTGTATTGGCTTTCAAATCCAAGAAAAAAAATCTAGACTTGTAATAAACACTGCCTGGAAATGACAGGAAACAGATGTCTCCCATAAGCTGTCAAAGAATTCAATGTTCAATATCAGACATTACTCAAGAGCAATGCAAACACACCGGAATGCTGGTCCCAGCTGCTCCAGTTTAGAGATTTGGCCATGTCCAACAGGCAAGACTGTGCTCCTGCTGTCCTCAGATGCTCTCATAGGCTCTCTGTATTTCATATGTACTGCATTTGATGATCGTTCAAAACATGCATGGCATGTTCATTATAGCACAACACCACTGGACAAAACTAGAGGTTTTTATTTTCTAGTTTATTTATTGAGCATATTAGTGGATCTCTTGAAAAAATCTCTCGCTCACTGGCCAGGGTCTGCTCTGAGCACAGGAACTTCCTGTCAGTCTGGAGGAAAAATGGAAAACTGTTTTCATTGTCATGGTCACTCCCTTGAGAAATAGACTGGACCTGTAGTTTAAATATGTCATCTAAGAGGTATGAAATGAAAAGGTAATTAAGACCTGTTTTTGTGTAGATTTGGAAAAATAGGGCAAATATTAACACTTAATAGTATTTGCAGCACTAAACTATGGAGTATACTAAATAATAATTTGAAAATAACAGAATTGGCATTTGTCTCAGTATTCCATACAGTGAAAACAGGAGCATTTGTCTGATACCATAGAAGTTTATTTTAAGAAGATCTGCTGAGTGAATTATAATATTAAATGAATGTTACCATACAGAAACCATTGGTCTTGAGCAAGGTAAAAAACAAATCCTACACACAATTAGTTATGCCTTTTTGATTGAGAGCAGAATCTCAAAAAAATAAACATTATGAACAGTATATGTTTTTAGTCAAAACATAAAGGTCAAAAGGAAGGAAACCTACATTATCCACCATCTGCCTTAAAAGCTGTGTTTCTGTAGTTCTCTTCATGCATGAAAGAAATAGTCTATGTGACAGCAGTGCAGAGGGTCAAGACCAACAGCAATAATAGACCAATCAGCTGCTAAGAAATAATGGACCAATCACCTGCTAGATTTTCCTAGGCTATTTGCCTGTTAATTCGCATAGGTTAAGCTGCCAAGGAAAAAAAAGGTATTACAACCCATAATGTTTCACTAAGACTGTTCGTTGTAGGATGTTTTCTGTCTGTTACACTTAAAGCAATGTTAGTATCCATTGTTGGATTTGAAACTACCGGTATTAAAAACTTCCATTCTCCATAGACCTTGTTATTCACTGAACTAAGTAAGGGGATATTGAATATGTTTGGCACCAAGGTTACACATATCAAATTAACTTAAAAGAAGTGTTAAGTATGATAAAACTGAGAGCAAAAAGATAAAAAATCCTTAAAAATAAAAATGACCTTTTTGACTAACATTGAATATATACATATATTATATACATATATAAACTCACATAGGAAGAACAGACCAACCTACAATGATAATCTCAAGATGCATTTAAGTTGTTTTTCCAACATAATTACATTTTATGGTCCTCAAGGTTGTGACACAAGAAAGGGAATTTTACGTCAGCCACAAATACTGAACATATACAATGTCAGTACTGAACATATACAATGTCAAACTGACGACCCTAGGCAGGGTTTTCATACGACCTGTAGCCTCTACTCTGTTTCTTATCAACTAGCCATACTGTTATAATAAGATTTCAGAATATTTAGGTTCTGTGTTATGTCTGTTAGTAAAGTGTCACCCATTCATCAGCAAAACCTGAAAATTAGCAAAAGGTTTAAAAGTAATCCAAAATATTCTCCACAAAACATATAACAGGGTCTTTTACAGGGCACTTGTGGCTTAGTTATCCTGATAGTCCACAGTCTGGACTCCCTGAAAAAAAATAGTATGGCTCATATGTGTAAGTGGTCCTTCTTCATGCTGGACCCCACTGAAGGAAGGAAGGAAAGAAGGAAGGAAGGAAGGAAGGAAGAAAGAAAGAAAGAAAGAAAGAAAGAAAGAAAGAAAGAAAGAAAGAAATTATGTGAAAAGCTACTTGGATTAGAGCAGGCAGATACTGAAAAAGATTCCATATAAAAAACAAGAGACTACTTTGTTACTTACAACTCTATTACCAGTGTCACAGCATAGACCAGAAGGTGACTTGTTGATGCTATTGTGGTATGCTGGGACAAAAATGCCCAAGAACAACCCATGAAGCTGCATAAGCTCTGAATCAGTCAAGCATGGACTAGCTGGAGCTTCAAGGCACACATGTTAAAATGTTTAATACACCAATGGTTTCATTTCATCCTATATGTGCTTAGCATATATCTCTATGTGTAACAGCACAGGAAGAAACCGCAGTGCAAAGTAGGAAATATCACAAAGCCAATAAGGTACAAACCACATAGTCTTCATACATTACCAGATGGCAAATTGATACCGTTCCTCAGTGCTCCCAAGAGTGAGTGCTCTCCTTATCTCTGCAGTACAAAAGCCTAAGTAAAAAATGTGAATGTAATTATTTCTATGACTGAGTGTTACTATCATTTAATCCAAATACTGCCAAAATCTATGACTTCATGACTTGGAATAGATGACCCAAGAATGACTAATGAGGTTTTTTAATTAGGCCTTCTCTTGGCATGCCAAAGCACTGATCGTGCTGGTTGAACCTTGTATATTGTTCGACTTAAATATATAGTCATCAAATAATGTGTATAAAAACTAAACAAACAAACGAAACCACCCCTAACCCCTCCAAAATGACGTCATCGCCAATGCAAATGTCTTCTGGGTGGCTCTGCCACTGGGCACAGGGCTACTCCCCCAGTTTAGATTCAATCCTGATAGTGCCAGCTGCGCCCGCAGCCTGCTGTCAGACCACCGAGTGGTCGTTATTGTGTGGTGAGCTCAGGACTGTGTGGTTGAAGGAGGAGGCTGAGCGGTCGGAGCCCTCCGCCGTGCCGTTGACGTTCTCCTGCCGCTGGCAGCACAGAATCTGCCGGAAGGTCACACTCATCTCTTTGTCCCGGTAGGAGTATATAATGGGGTTCATGGCCGAGTTGAACTCTGCCAAGAGGAGGAAGAACTTCTCATAGGCCAGCACGTCACATTTGGGGCAGAACACATCCAGCAACAGGAGAACTAAACCAGGGGTCCAGCACACAATGAATGCACCTGTAGAAGAGAACAGAGTGAAGTAATCAGTGTCATCCTTCAGTTTGTGCAAAACACTACAAAAACTCAGCAAATGTTGCTTTACCATCACTCATTTCTTGCATTTCTTCATGTCTTGTCCCATAAAGATTTACTGACAGCTTCTGTTTACAGTAGTTAATAAGCCAAATTTGACCTTTAATGTTGCATCACTTGGCATTTCTCTCTAATTCACATCTACTTTCTTTTCATTACTGGCCCTGAAGAGAAGATTTCTTTGCACCACAGTACCACTCCTATGCACAAATACAAACGTAATGGGACTGTTCCTCTAGGTACTCATAACATATGCTCAGGAAATAAGCACATGCAGCACACGTCACATTTTTATCAGTGTAATCTTAGCAAAAGCTTCACAAACTGGTGACGCATCCTTTTTTTCCATTCTCCAACAGTCATTTTTCAGTGCATGTGTGGAAAACAGATAAATATTTGGGCCACAGATGTTATTTTGCAATGTTTGCGAGCGTCTGCTTTTCTGCTAGCGAACACAGCTGCTCTTTCGTGTTTTACATCACTTGAAAGTTATGCAGAGACTCTCAAGAGTTCGATAAACTCAGAGCAGCCAGCTCCAGCAACACATGGCCATGTGGCTTGCTCTTCCTGTACAAGCTCGCCGGGGTGGGGAGCGTGGCTGGACGGCACTCAAAGGGGCTTTTGGTTCTTTTATTTCCTCTATCATGACTCCTGTATGCTGCTTTGCTCATGGACTGCATGCCTTATTTTATGGCAGTAAATCACCTGATAAAGACACACTAGAAGGACTAGAAGCGCTGTCAGCTCATTGTGGTAAAATAACCTGCATCAAAGTTCCAGCCTAAGGATGATAATACAAGAGTGGGCACACCATTGTACATCTTGATGGAAACAGAGTGCAAGTTGAACTTGAATCAGAACTAGAAACCTCTGGTATATTATAAGCCAGATTTGTATTCAAAAATCAAGACAAGCGACATTATGAAGCATGCTTGGCTGTGAGAGACTAATAAAAAGCCAAGTTGGTTTAAAGAGTGAAGCAAAACGCAAAAAGACAAAACTGGAGTTGAACGCTAGTGAAAAACAAATCATTGAATGTTCAGTTGTTTATTATAGCTTTCTCCTAACACAGTGTATCACCAAGAACTACATGGACATTATCAAATGAGTATCAGTTAAAAAGACACAAAAAGTGTTGTCAAGTAACAACCAGACTGGATTATGTGCATTTGTTGTGAACACAAATGTTCAACCTTACAGCAGTAAGACTGATTGTGCCTTTTTAGAATGAGCTTTTGGTTTTGAGGTTACACCTTGAATGCTGATGTCAGCAAACACTACCGGGTGTGTAGTGGTGACTGCTTTTGATTCAACTGGCTAAATATCTCACTTTTATTGAAGCAAATTACTCTGAGCACATTTGAGAATATAAATCATTACTCTGAACACTTTTGAGAGTATGAATCATATCCTAACAATACCTGGGACTTGAGCACTGAATGAAGCTCACTGGTTACTCATAAATCAAATATATTCCAAAATTCCAAGTTAAACCAGTGTTAGTGGTGTTGATATTTCTAACACATACTTTTTAATCTAAAAAACAGTCAACTGTCTATGAAGTTCAGAGACAATGGTGACAGATTTCTCAAAAGAAACCTCAGTTGAACCTTTCTCTTATGAAAATGAAATAATTGATGTTGCCACGATGTTGTAATATGCACATTTGGACATTGCTTGGGGAAGCAACCAAGGCTTTTTAGATTCATTCAAGCACCCCTCCCTTCTCCAGATGGTCTCTTCCACTTTCAAGCTGAGAAAGTATTTAAATTGGCAGCTGCTCAAAGCCTTGCATTGACTCCAAGCAAGATTTCAATTTATTGCTTCCGTCAAGGTGTATTAACACAATTTGGCACAATGACTTGACTGTTCTAATACAGACTAAAAATTGTTGCTACCTCCGGGAACGACATACTACTGTGGTGTCAGTGGGTTCCGGCTCTTTAATGGTCCAAGCAATATTCTGTCATGGTCCATGACAGACATAAGCAATGTTCTGTGTTCTAATGAGAAGTCTGACATTTCACCTTGCTCAACAGAGATGTACTATACTCTGCTAAATAAAGTTCCCACATTCTGAAAATTTAAAAAGAGTTTCTATTGGTAACCAAGGCACACATGTTAAGGTGCCACAGAGTGACCTTTCACAGGAACTTATTTGGCTGTTCTAAATTAGAACTGCATGGGAATGAATAACTAACAGTTGATCTACCAGATGTGTGATACTCTAATGCTTTTTTTGTAAGGCAGTTCATCAAGTAATGTGGTACTCATCACTGGTTTGGTGTAGCATATAATAAACTAGTATAAACTACTCATATAATAAACTAGTGTAAACTACTCATATAATAAACTAGTATAACCTACTCATATAACGAACTTGTGTAAACTACTCATATAATAAATTAGTGTAAACTACTCATATAATAAACTAGTGTAAACTACTCATATAATGAACCGGTGTAAACTACTCATATAATAAACTAGTATAACCTACCCATATAATGAACTAGTGTAAACTACTCATATAATAAACTAGTATAACCTACTCATATAATGAACTAGTGTAAACTACTCATATAATAAACTAGTATAAACTACTCATATAATAAACTAGTATAAACTACTCATATAATAAACTAGTGCAAACTACTCATATAATGAACTAGTGTAAACTACTCATATAATGAACTAGTGTAAACTACTCATATAATGAACTAGTGTAAACTACTCATATAATAAACTAGTATAACCTACTCATATAATGAACTAGTGTAAACTACTCATATAATAAACTAGTATAA
>JAOYMR010000014.1:8294980-8336826 GCA_025802075.1 Tenebrosternarchus preto
ACACACACACACACACACACACACACACACACACACACACACACACACACACACACACACACACACACACAGAGTCACGCAGAAAGTGCGTGGATAATTGAAAACACATTGTACTGAACAAAAGGGGAAAAGTGAATTAACTTTATGTGAAACATTGAACACAAAGTGCGAAACGTGGGTTACATTTTCAACAAGATGCTATGATATAATGACAAGATGTCAGTGATATGGCATATATATTACTAATTATTTATGTGTCTGTGCATAATTTAGGTCACTGATATTTTTTGCCTGGATTGCAAATCATGGGAAATGCCTATCCTTTAATAGTCTAACCTTTAGCAGTCTTAAGTAGTCTAACCTTTAGCAGTCTTAAGTAGTCTAACCCTAGCAGTCTTAAGTAGTCTAACCCTAGCAGTCTTAAGTAGTCTAACCTTTAGCAGTCTTAAGTAGTCTAACCTTTAGCAGTCTAAAGTAGTCGAACATGATCTTAGACATGATCTAAGAACTAATAATCTTATAAGTTAAAATGTGCTTTGGGTCATCATGCACACATCAAATTATGAATTTGCCAAACATTGGGGATTTTTGGAAACTTAAGACCAAGGGAGAGGAGAGGTGATCCTGAATTATTTTGGGACATTGACCGAGTTCTATGGGACATTGACCCACTATTGTCTGTACAACCCAAATATTTCTAATACAGAAGAAGTGCTGAGGAAATATGATTAATCTATTCAAGCACTGCCAGCAGAGAGTCCAACTGGGCTTTCTTAAGGTGACAGGGGGACATGCCAAACAGCTGTGTTGTCTCTGCATGGATACCTTTTCTTAAGGTGACAGCTGTGATGAAGATGCTGTACTGAACAGTGTTGAACCCACAAAAAAGAAATGATATGAGAAAACAGTAGTTACCTAACAAGACAGTTGCTAACTAAAGCACACAAATAAATTGCAATGTACATAAAAACGTGTCTTTCTAGGTATTTGATTTGTTATGTCTATCCATATTCCTGACCTAGTCATGGATGTTTTTGAGCTGCAGAATTTCATGCGTGGCTCTGTGCAATGTGATCTCGAGCTAACGTGGCCAAAACTCCATATAAGCATGTTTAAACTCAGCACGTCATACAGCTGAAAACCTTCAGAGCTCACCATGGGAGCAGTTATTTCAAATAACAGCTACTTGTTTGAAGTGCTTTGAGAAACAATTCGAAGTTTATTCTTGTCAGGTCTTCTTAGCAGAGGATGTACTGTAAGCAAAGAACATCCTGGTCACTCATGTGTATGAAGCCAGTGACTTGTTGACTGAGTAAGACAAAGACCCACCTGAATGCCTACAGGTACTGCAAAATGCCATGGCACAAATATGACCCAGATTCATGGGTCCACTCAGGTAGTGAACTCATGAGACGTGTGTGTCCCACTCCCAGGCCCATTCTACCACCCATCCACACAATAGCAAACCACAAAACACAAGCAAGTTGCACAAAACCTCTCATTTATTTCAACCTTCTGAATAAATCAAAGCGATGAACACTAATGCTCACAGGCAGTCAGGGAGGACATGGTTCTTCACATCCAGAAGCAATAATATCACTTGGACAGAATGATATCAGCCTAAATGTTAGAACATTAGGTTCAGGGCTATTTTCTGCTTCCACCCCTCCCCTCCCACCTCACTGAAAAATATATGAAAGCCATCATGAGATTGTTTGACATAGGAGGGAAGTAATGCTTATACAAATCCCAAAAGAAGAGCATGTATAATATTACTGATGGCACTACATTAGTTAAAGACACTACAACAATCCTAAAAGGACACGAAAATGACAGCACACAAGAAAGACAACAAAGTAGTAAGATGAACAGAGCACAGTTCTATATTAGTAACACATTCCAGGCAAAAGTTGCGTCCTCTTTTCTGCAGTCATCCAGTCTAACATTGATAATTTGATTGCAAAATGTGGGGTGCTTCAAATTCCCCCAAACTCCCAACATCTTGAATGTATAAGGGCTTATGTTGAAAAGCAGTGAGAGAGCAGGGGAGTGTGAGTGCAGAGCCAAGCGCTTACAGCACAGGGCTGAAGCTACACTGACACACCGCCAAAAGTTCCATGATCCAACCTGCTGCTTGCGCTCCATACTTTTTAGGTTTTTTCTTTTCCTCCAAGATTCACTTTTTGGAGGGAGCAGAAACATTTCTACACAAGCGTTGGGAGCGTTGGAGGGGAGCCAGGGGGAGTTGAGTAAGGGTGGATGGCTTCAGTGCTGCCAGAGCTGGCCGGCCTCCAAGGCCGAGTTCAGGAGAAGAGGAGCAGAAGAGGAGAGGAAACAGTAGGTGCAGTGGTAGACAGCCTGGGACTGAAGGGGTTAAACAGGTACAGGTGGAAGTGAGCAGCCTGGCCAGTATTGTCACCATGCTGCCATACATATACTCAGTAATGTCAAGCATCTCATTTTTCAATCGATCAGGAGGGAAACATTTTAAAACTGCAAGAGTTAAAAACTGGCCTACAGCATTTGTGTTGAATTAAGATTTCCTGAGTGCACAGAAACATTGAACATTCAAAATCCACTGAAAGCATTAGTTTTCTGTTAGAGGATGCTAATGGACTTGATGCTAATGGTTAGAATCTTCCAAGTTATTGCTCGACTCCAAAAGTTAAAACGTTACCCACCCAACCCCCTCGAAAAAAGTGATAATCACCCCGTGACTCTTGTAACTACAAGAGCCAGCTATAAGGAAGCATGTTATTGTGTGTAAATAATTTACAGTTCTGTAGTCAAGGGACTCCTACAGGTGGAGAAGCCATAATGAGCTTGTTAGGTGTTGAGAGGGCAACATTAACACTGCAGATGGAACACCATGACCCATATTCAGCAGCTTTTAAGGTTTACAGTCATTCAAGGGCTGCAAAAGATGGAATAGAAGCACTTCTCTTTGTATCATACAAGCTACATCCACTGCTGTGATTTGTCAAGTTGGCTGTCAACACTGCAGGCACAAACGGAAGTGGGAGGTTACTCTTGATTACAGCAATGCAACAATAACGCAAGCTTACTAAGGCATGTGGCGTCACTCTCTTAAGTGGTGATGTGGAAACTGACCACTGTGTGTGCTTGGTTCTGTGTTTATCCAAAGACATCTGCTCTGCTGTAGCAGTACAAGGGCTGCTTGAAAAGTTGTTCTTTAGCCTAGATTGTTGATTGCCCTGCATCTTGTCTAAGTTGAGCCGGCCTGGGCTGTGAACGGCACCTCCCAGCGGTATGGAATGCAGGCCGTCTCTGAAACTGGACGCGCAGCATCACCTTTCTGTTTTCTTTCTTAAGCAGGTCTTTCAGAAGGCGAGCTCCTGCGATGTCAGGGCACCCTCAGAAGCACTTGGCCACTCACCGAGTATATCTCTCCAACAGCTGTTCGTTATTGGAGCAGTGTGGTCAGTAATCACATTTTCACAGGGTGTTAGCAATGCCTCATCCTGGGTGTGTCCTAAAGGTCACGAGGAGCTGCGGTCGTCTTTGAAGCCCATCAGAACTATCAGAATCACTTTCACATCACCGTCACATTCCAAGGAATTTGGGAACTAATGCCCTCAGAATATGAACAAGTAAACTGGAATGGTCAAGTATCAACTGTGCTCTCTTGTTCCAGTCTTCCCTTTTCAGAAGAGAAAAAAGAAGAGTCTTCAAAGACTTCAGTAGCCTGCTGCATATCACCTTAAATATCTGCATGGTTTTGATCCAAAAGCCAATTCAGGAGAATAGGAAACAGGTGCTGTACAGTCCTCCAATAAAATCTCCCTGTCTGTCTGTTGAGGTGTGTATTTTGGTATTTTGAGCAGCTACTGGTCATTGCTTTAAAACTAAAATTTGAGACTAATGTGAAAACAGCTAGTCCTAGTTCTCAATACTCTCTCTGTCTTACACATGGAAAATCACTTACTATGCCTGCAATTCCAGGCAAAATATTTCAGGTCTACCAGACACTGAAAATGGAAAGAACTGCTATTTCTTTCAGGCAAAAACCTGCTTTAGTGTTTATGAAATAACCTACCTTAACTCCAGTGTAGTGTGCTGCCAGCGTTTTTTTTTTTTTTTTTTTTAAGTTAAAAAGGCAAAGAACAAAAGAGTCAACAGAAAACTCAGCTAAGGCTAACTCTGTAATTTGATTTGGCAATCATTATTTGTTTTATATGGTATTACTGTGTAGTGATTTAGGCCATAGAGTTTGCTGGGGAGGGGAGGGGGGGTTGAAAGAAGCCACTGATTAAAATTTCTTCTCTGACTTTGCTGCTTATCCCTCCATCAGTGCAAATGGAAAAGCCATTATTTGAATGAAAAAAGGCACCATTATTTAGAGATGAGTGCAGCTTGACATAAGGAACCAATTAGATTCCTTTCTTCCCCACCCCCCTCTGTAGCCCCACCTCTCTCACAGCCACTCTGGAGAGTGTGAGTGGGTATGCCACCAAACTCTAAGCACTGGTGTTCTCACATTATATTCTGATTAACTCCATACTGGTGCTCTTTCTGTGTGTCCTGTTAATAGATCAGTATGTGCTTATGTGAGTTCAGAATATCTCTTGTCTTATATAATTTATAATTATATAAATTATAATTATATAACAAGACTACAAACTAAACTTACTGAAGTATGAACCAGGTAAAAGCTATCAACATATTTCTTAATGTTTTTGCTCATGTTTGGTGGTGAGTTGCCTTCAGCTGGGCAAAATAAATTTTAGTGGAATACAAAAATCCGTGGAGCAGCAAAGTAACTTGGGCATTAAAGTTTGCCAAGATAAATAATTTCTTCTTCAGCTATTCACAGACACCACTCTGACATCACAATATGTATTTCAGGCTAATTGTTCTCAACTTTCTCAGCGTTTATTTTTTAAGCCTTTATGTATTTATTTTCTACCCAATTCAGCCATTTCCACGTATACACCTTCCATTTGGTAATAAGTCTCCTCCACCACATGCACACCATAGAGAATGTCCACATGGCTATATCTCACAACACTGAGAAGTCATGAGTGAATCAGGTGTCACTTCTGAGCTCTCCTGCCAATTAGCACTGTGGCTAATTACATTCCCCAAGACCTCAGGGCCTCAGTCGAGTCAGCTGGAACCTCCAGTTCATGGATGAGCCCCAATGTTACACAAGCTCACCCTACATGTAAGGAAACAGTCCCGAGTTTTGACACACCACATTCCAACCACACTGCATACACACATGCTTCTGTACCTACTCATGCTAGTGGCCCCTGATCAAAGCATAGCTAATCAGCAAAGGGTCCCTGATTTGACCCAGCCTTCACATATCCTCAGCATGGAGCAGGACAAGGGGTTTGGCATGAAGGAAATCTGAACTTTGTCTTTCTGCACTACATTCCAAGTCATGTACTGAGCGAGCAACACATACGAATGGGAAAGTAAGTGTAAGTGTTTGTGTATGTGTGTTACTACATATGGATGCATGTACATATTCTAGTAACATTTGAAGTAAGCTGCAAAATCTTAATCTTTGGACATGTGCAAAGCAGATGGCTGGGCACAAAGTATACCTTCTTTTGTAAAGTGAATATGGGGAAAGAGATGGAAAAGATTGGCTGGGGAGGAGGGGCATCTTATATGAGTCCTAAATTTGTTCCTCATGGGCTTCAGATGTCATGGACTCACTTGCCTGATGGGATTGAAGCTAGCCAAAACACTGGTAGAGTGCCATTTTCATTTTGGACTCTTGTTTGTTCTATCACTCACAGATCATATTCACAAAACCCAGCACTTGGTAAGTGCATGTAGGGTCTACCCTGGTTCAAATGTCTGTGGTTAGCATCATATGCTCACAGGCTAGTACATACACCAGTTATAACTAACAGTGGGGCTCTTAGTTCAGCACTATTAAAAAGCTCAAAATGTTGTGCTCATTAAATTGCTCACAATATTACATGCAACTTTTACATGCTCCTGATTTTATGTTAGTAAAAGTAATTTAATTACATAATTACATAATTGTATATCCTCAGTTTGCCAGGTAACATTACCACAAAATGTAATGTGTGCTACCTTTAGCACATGGTAAAAATTAATACCCCCCCCACACATACACACACACCTCCAAAAATACGAGCGGTGGCAAATTATATAAATGTAGTCAGGTCCTGTGTGGGCGGCTTTATCTCTGAATGGCTAAAATACAGACCAACAAACTCACTCCATGTCTGGACCTGTCCTCATGGTCCACCGCAACATGAAACAGGGCACCCTGCTCCTGTAGGTGATGTCAGCTTCTCTCGTTAATTCAGTTTGACTTCTTATTAAGACCCCTGGAAATGCATGTTGTTCTCCCCTTGCTTTAATGAAGCCTATTCATGTTGTTTCAGAAGGGATGCTCTGTAATATATACAGCACAGATTAAAATGTAGTTATGGAGGGTTGGGCAGCAGGAAATGTTATTGGTTATTTGAGGGGAAGCAGGGAGTAGGGTTGATGTGGCTGTTTAGTGAAGGCTCTGTTTCGAACATGGGACTTGAAAGTCCTTGGTGGCTGCTGCATCTGCGTTGCAGTACAAGTCAGCGTCTGGTGTGGTCGACACTTAGGAACTTAGAAGATCTGACTTGTTTTCCTTGGCATATGTGTGCATGTCCATTTAAACAGGGACTGTTACACCCAGTGACACAAGACAAATGCACCCACACCCACACCCACACACACATTCATACATGCACAGTGACTCTCAGACACTCTCACACACACTCAAAAATTGCCGATTTTCCCCCTCCTTTCAATCTCAATATGCCCCACTGCCCACTGACACTAATACTCTACTACATGCCGCTGACAATTTTCCAAATCCCCCAAATTTCCTTAAGCACAGCTTTTCAAGCACAGGCCTAATTCAATAGCTGCATATGAAGGCATTAGTCACCACAGTAACAACAGCATGAGCAGTGAACCGCCACTCTAGCTGAGCTGGAGAGAGCGAAAGGGGTTCATATATCTCTCTTGGAAAAAGGCTTGTTTGTTTAGTCACTCTTGGGAGATGGGGAAAGGAAAGGATACAACCAACCACCCATTGTGATGCAATGCTGACTAAGTTGGCTGCAGTATACCCTGAGCTATAAAACCATTGCACACGTGTGAAGAGAGCTGTGGGGCGCATGATGGGTGGAGGAACCAGAAGGGCTGAGGTTCAGAAGGGCTGAGATTCAGAAGGGCTGAGGTTCAGAAGGGCTGAGATTCAGAAGGGCTGAGATTCAGAAGGGTTCCAGTCATTTTTGCAACCCATATGCAAGTCTTCTCTAAATTTACTCCAATTGTTATCTTTGCTCTTCTGTGAATGTGCGTCATGGATCTATAAAATCTTTAATATAGATTACTCATAACCACAAATCAAATGAAGATCCAATGCAAAACAGAAGTGACTATCCTCCCATGCCCATTTGAAGTGAGGGAACACACTGCATGCTCATCTACAGGTCCACAGGCCCACGGGGCTCCGTTTGCCTCTGTCTCGTCTATGAGATGTGGTCATTATCTGCAGAACATCATCTCCCCCCACATTCCTCTGTGTTCTTGGAGTAGAGGAATAGCCAGAACACCCCACACACACACACACCCCATGCATGGTTCTGTGGGAAGTTCACTCCCCCTGTGTGCTAAGGTGTCCTGAATTAACCTCTCTCGACTCCTTCAATTCTCTGTGACGTGAATCCAGAGTTGGATGGTCTCTGCTGGTAGCCCTCACACTGCTTGTCCTAAGGAGGACTGTCAGATGGATGAGTTTCATCATATTTGAGGATGCAAGTGCCGTTTCTGTTACTGTCTGTATTTGCGTTCTGTCAGTCACTCTGTCCTTTGCGTTCTGTCAGTCGCTCTGTCCTTTACGTTCTGTCAGTCGCTCTGTTTGACTCTCCCCATCTCCCTTATCGCTTGTCTTGTTCTTGGTCTGTCTACACCCTCCACCCCCACCCCTCCTGCACTTGCTCGTTTTCTGCGCTCCTGCTTTGGCCAGCTTCACCGACTTCCTCCCCACCCCCAACCCCATCACCACCTCCACCCCCCTACGGCCAGCGGAGGGTTTGTTTGATTTATTGTGGTATTGCGAAGGGACTTGGCCTGCGGCTTTGAAGTCAGGACTGGCGGCGGGGACCCTTGGCTTGCGCGCTCCTCAAACACAAGCCAGACGAGAGCGAGAGAAAGGAGGCTGTTGTTGCGCGCCGGCGAGCTCAGGTCTGAAGCTCGGGGGGTTTCACTGGTTTCAAAAACGAAGCTGTTGGCAGACTGAGGTTTTGTAAAAGTCGGCTTGTTCCAGTGATGTGGACATCACAGGGATTAGATTAAACAGTGGGGTGAAGGTTGGGTTTAGAAGGCTGAGGCTGAGGTCAGGCACACTGAGAAGTGTTTTAAGTGAAGAAAGGCTTTTCCAGAATGGTGCAAGTACAGTAATTTATGTCTGGGACATTTTACTGAGTTTTGCTTATTTCCAAATGTTATCCAATATTATCCAAGTTATCTGGACTACATGTTTAGCATCATAGACTTGGTGAAAGGTGAAAACCCAATATAGTCAGTAGAGTTTATGACTGAGGAATCCCAGCAAAAACATAATGTAAGATAACAAATGTTGAGTCATCATTGTCTCCCTGAGATGTTCTAAAGGCACTACTAAAGCCTCAGAAACACCACTGCTTTCAAACCAACAGCGAAAGTGTTTTAGATAAACTAATGCAGTTTTATTTGTAGCATAGATCCAGCCCCATTGTCTGTGACTGTATGGGGTATCACAGGAGGCCATTCTCAGATCTCCTGCAGCTCCAGGGGTGTTGGTTTGACATCAAAAGCCCCGCACTTAGCACCCACGCTCTAATAAGTCACTGCTGAGTGTGTGAACCACTGAACCATCTGTGGCGTGTGTGAACCACTGAACCATCTGTGGCGTGTGTGTCACACTGTGAAGTTTTACAGGGTAAAGATCAATGAACAAGGCTCATTTTGCTAAAAATCTGACCCCTGCATAGACCCAAGTGAACACAAATTAGTCTCTCTGTCTCGTTCTTTCTCTGTTGGACTGTCTCCGACTCATAATGCATCTTTCCATTGTGAGGATGTGTGATGAATGGTTACATCCTAAAGATTTTTTATCCCGGCAGCTAAAAACACTACAACGCAAACCAAGCAGCAAATATCTCGTTTTTCCTGATTTTTCAAAGAATACAGGAAATCAAACAGCAATTGTTGCTTAGTGGTAAATAAAAAATCTTGAAAATGTTGCCCACATTCCATAAGTAGCATCCTTCCTAATCCACATGCTTACCTTCAAGGCAAATAAATGTGAGAAATGCTGTTTCTATTCAGATTTCCTGCTAGAAGCAACCATATGGTCTATAGTCCACGTGGAAAAAGAAATAGAGTTGCTTTCAAAAAGTACCTCATTCTGGAAGTACCTCATTCCTTTGTGACTTCATCGCATATAAAATGAGTTCTGGGACTCATAAGGGCCTGGGCCAAAATCACAATATGCTGCATGGATCTCGTTCTCTGTCCCCTCGCTGAGCATTTCTCTACAGAAAGGCGTGCTGTCATTTCTATCCCTGACACAAGGCGGAGTGGTGCAGTTTAGGCAGATTCACGCCCAAACACCTACAGCCAAGCACCCAACCGCCGAATATAACACGGTGGAGAAAGCAACCCCACAGACACCTAAGATGGAGCGCAAGAGCTCCATAATTATAGCGGTGACTCAGAGCGGAGAGGCGGAGGTGACAGGACGTGTGCAGGGCTGGGGTTGTCTCCCCTGGTTGGAGCAGTGCTCCTAGCTTGCCTTCGCTCGGCTGTAAAGCCCTCCTGTTTCCACCGCATGCATCAGCCAACACAGAGCCTGGCACCATGAGCTCTGGGGGAGAAGCAGATTGCACCCCTGTGACGCTACGCTGTAGACGCTGATAACAGACGGAGTCACTGATTTACACAGTTACATTTAATACTGGCCACGTCCTTTTTGAGCTGTGCTGGAACGTTGTGTATACAGAACATTATGTAATGACTCCATACACCTGATAAGGTTTCATATGTTTGTTTGTTTTGGTTTTTTTTCCCCACAAGAGTCAGTAATAACACACTCAGGTTATCTTGGTCCGACACAGAGTGTTTGAATGGGTTTATTACCTTCTTAGTGAAGAGTGTTTCCCAGCATCCATTTGCTATGCAGTTTGCTTTGTCCTTCACAATGGTGATCATTTGGTCGTATCCTTCCTGGACAGTCTAGACTGTGCCAGTTTGACTTTTTTTTCTTCTTTCCTGTTTCAGGATATGTCAGTTTTTGACAAGAATCGAGAGGGAATGTGAAAAAAAAAATGCTTTGGTTTAACATTTATTAAGTCATTCATCATGTATTTAAGACATACATTCTTGACCAGCACACAGTGTGAAAAATAACTGACATGTCAGGAGCACTTTAATAAATTGGTTAAAGTATCCATTTCTGAACTATTGGATCTGTGTATGTATTCTACTGTAAACTAAACTCCTGCTGCTAATTCTGACTGCTTGCTCTGTGGTGGAAAGGATTATGAAAGAGAGGCAACATTTGGGCTTTTCCAGCTCTCCCTGCCTCACAGAGACTGAGTGACGTCTGCACCACATCACAGGAGGGTGTGTGTGTGTGTGTGTGTGTGTGTGTGTGTGTGTTTACCTCCTCTTCACCTCTCATCCTCCCCAGATCCTAGACATTGATTTTATTTCCAAAGCCCCAGTGTTTTCTCCCTTTCCCCATTATGTGTCCTCCAGCAAGACCTCAGTAAATCCCTCTGACTTTACCCTCCTCCGCTGAGGGTTCCAGGCATCTGGAGTTTCTCTCAGAGACACAGCAAATACTTCAGGGTGAAGTGCAATACACAAACGGCCACTGAAGTTACAACATCAGCACCTTGATGACCTTCCATCGTCTGTGTTTGACCTGAATGAAATTGCCACATCTCTTTCACTTCAGGGCATTTGCATGGCACGTTTGTTTGATGCGATCTCTGTAGACACAGCTCTCTGTTCCACCCTTGTTATTGTTCAAAAACACACAACGCTGAATCACTGTTCCTGTGCCAAAATCAAAGCAACCTCAAAACCATAAACTTGAAACAGCACACCATGTAGCCAAGGACAATACATGAGAGCGGTAAAGGATGTGTGTGTGTGTGTGTGTGTGTGTGTTCCTTCATGGTGTTGAAGACCATGCTGAGGGATTCACTCTATTGTTGTCGAGTGAATCCCGACTTTCTAATGCACAGAACAATGGTTAGTTGTGTAGAGAATACCAAAAAAACCTGGTGTCACTGATTTGTGCTGTAGATGAATGAGAGGAGGGACAGGAGCTACACAGTGATTCAGTGGATTTTATTTTTGGTTCCGCAGAGAGACCTGTGATGGTCAGTTTTATTTTATTTTTGTATCTGGAGAGAGACCTGTGATGGTCAGTTTTATTTTATTTTTGTTTCTGGAGAGAGACCTGTGATGGTCAGTTTTATTTTATTTTTGTTTCTGGAGAGAGGTCTGTGATGGTCAGTTTTTCAGTGTTGAACTTGAACAATGTTGAAGTCATTGTTTTATTTTATTTACCAACATCATAAAAAGCCTACATAAAGAGCTCAGTGCAAACTACACAAAAACTTTCCGCTACAGAATTAACAAAAGACTACAAGGCAGAGACGACATTTTTTTTTACTTAAAATTTACTGCAGCATTAACATACATATATGCTAACCAAGTGGTACACAGGCCTATAAACAGAATAGCACTTAGGAACAAAACTGTACACTGTATTACTATGATTAAAAGGATGAGGAACTCCTATTTTATAGGCGTGGAACAGAGCAGATCACTGGGTCGACTTTGACTGTGGAAAAAAACACAAAGCCTCAATAAAACAACATCTGGAACTTCAAAGACGGAGCCGCTGACCGCATCATCTTCAGACGTACATCCCTGTTCATCACCAGTGTTTTCTATTACATTTTTATCCCCTTTGCTGTTGTTCATGCTCTGTCTCCTCCAGCATCTAATTGGGAAAGAAAGAATAGTCTTCCTTAGCACTGCTCTCTCCTGTCTGAGAGCTGGTCTGTGAAGCCAGTCACAGCAGGCATGAGATGCAGGCTACATCTGGAAGCAACTAGCAGACTAAATTCTTTTCTGTGCACAGGCTGTAGTGGGGGATGGGCCGCCAGGTAAAGAACAGAAAAGCAGAGTTCATGGAGAAAACAGGACACCAAGAACGAGTGGGCAGCACACATATAACTGTTTTTGGATACAATATAAGGGAAAATCATTAAAGTCAGTGTTGCAGCAGGTCATTCAGCACCACGTTATCCCCCAAGCGATGTGCTGACATTTAAAATTTCAGCTGGTTTTCAGTCCACTGGGATACGAACTTAAATCACTAGTAAGATGGGCATAAAACTGAGTTAAATGACTACTGCTGCTAGCAGCTACTAATGATTATTACTGAAATATGCCAAAGGAAGAAATGGAGCCAGCTGAGGGGTTTGGGGGATTTGGGATGACAGTGTGATAGCAGGGATGGCAATACGAAGGACATTCTGCTCATGGGATAAAGTGTTTTCTTTTTTTACATTTCCTGTGGAAAGAGTGAGGTAATGTGACTCCTCTAACAAGTCTCTTAAACACATCATTTCATTGAATGTGCCCTGGTTTTGTGCTGGTGGAGGAGTGTTTGGGCTTGGATGACTTTAGTCAGCACGCTTCTATATGCCATGACAAATCCTTCTCTTAGAACAAGATAAACACTGAAGACTTTGTGCTGTCTACTTATAGTGGCTTAATACTATTGAAGCATTAAAAACAGCAATGGCTTAACTAACCCTCAGCGCAAAAGTAGGACCTGTTTGTGTTGCTAAGAGATACAGGGTGTACCTACCAGGTAGTTAACAGGAATGCATGTCACATAACATTTTGTGTAGGTTAAACACATCTGTGAGAAATACATACCTCAGCACATGTCCTAAGCCATTCAGGGAAGTTTCAAAGAACACAGGCCACAGGTCATGTGGGATTGTTATTGTAATTTAAACAAATCATCGTAAAGGCACAACTCTCCAAGCAGGATAAAAACTCTATCTAACAAAACATTGTGGAAGTGCAAATAATAACAACAACAACAACAATAATAATAATAATAATAATAATAATAATAATAATACATTATAAAAGGTCAGAACTCAAGGTGAATACATCAGGAAACAGACAGAATACTTTGCGGTTAACAAAGACATCCTTAATGTATTTCACAACTGGGTCAAAGTACAAAATTAACTTGAAAATCCCTAAAGAGGGAATACTGAGAACTGACAAGACATGCATTTTGGATGGATCATATGTCTCAGTTCTACACATACAAATATTCTCAACTCAGGATATGAAAAAAACATGATGTTATAGGTTCAGAGCACAGGGCCATAACAATAGTTTCGAAAGTATAAAAACTTAACTTTATTGCCACTTAAAGAAAATAGTAGTTTAGTACACATGCTGCCGTTAACGGAACAACATTGTATAACTAGACATGTTGCGTAATCTTAATTTTTTCCCAGTGTAGAAATCCAGGACCCTGATGAAGCAAGTCAGTGGTGTCTTTTGATGGACAGGCTGCTATCCAAGTCAACCACCAAGACATTATTTTCACACTTAGCCAGAGTAACGCAGAAGACCTTGATTTTCTCAGCAGAGGTGTGCAGCAGAGGAGTTCTTGTTTTAACCTTGTGGCAAAACTCAAACCTTGTGCAACCTTTGAACATGTGTTTGTTATCAGAACATAGAACTTCACCAGGTCTGAATTTCAATTTTACCAGTATCACTTACATGCACTCACCACTAAGAAGGGTCAGACATATATCACACAAGTGGCACAAAGAAAGATTTATATTTAAGTATTAAGCACACTGTAGTATCCATGTTTGTTTTAGGAGTGAGTTTGGGTGGGGGAGAGACTGGGATACCAGTCCTCCCTGCTGAGCGTCCTGGAATTGTTGTGTCCAGTGAAACACCAGTGAAAGGAGGTGCTTACCCGATGCTCCCTGAGAAGAGCTCGCCCTGCGCTGGTTGTTTAAATAAAGAGTAGGTACAGCCTGCCTTTGGTGAAACTGCTGAATTGGCACAAGACATTTTACATCTTATCCTTTGTAAGTACAATTATTACTCCTAGCATTTACACGTATTAATGGGTTTACCTGCCATTGCTGTTGGGGGTTTAAAAGTAACCTGGTTTTGATTGCTTTGGTGACATCACCACTTCTACTGACACAAACGTCACTTCAGCTAATAAATGAGCACTATGCACTAGGGCTTCACCCCCTGAAGGAAAAGGGCAAGGCCATTTGTACGAGGACAGGTTACATTTCAGAGTTGTATTCTTCCTTTGGTCCGGGTACCATCATGATCAACCTTTGCATCCAAGTCCATTCAAGTCCCTTTATCCATCCCAAAAAATAAATGAATGCAACAAATGTCAGTTTTTTTTATTTTGTAAACAGTAGTGAGAGATGCTGGATTATATTGAGCTTTGCTCCAGGGTCTGTGATGCAAGTGCATAGCACTGTATGCAGTCTGTACTGCATATAAACAGAGGAAATCTAATTTAGAAGAACGATAAGATACAGTTGCAAACCAGTGTTCTTGAGATAGGTATGATGTCATAAACCCAGAATCCTAGTGTCTTCAGTCACAAAGGCCACTAGTTGTGCTGCTGTAGGTAGACATCAACACTAACTACAGCTCCCTAACCCATGTGTTACCTCAATTACACACCCCGCTTTGTTTTGAAATGGCTGATTTTGTCCACACCACTTTTTGGTAGTGTTCTGAAAATATTAGTGGTTCTTCTATGCGCTATCTTTGTTTCATTTATTCAATCATTTGAGTAATAATATGCTTGTTTTAGTCAATAAAACTAAATAATGTGTTCCTAATAACAGAATAAAAAACAATTCAAAGTTCATGTGGGTAGAATTAGAAGATTCCCTAGCAAAGAAGAACACGACAAAAAACACAGAACCCTAATCCTCAATGCCACCAGCTAATGTGAAAATAATCATTGTTGGATTGTAATGCAAAAATGTAATAATTTTTACATGAATGATGGCAAAACTCTCCCTATTCATAGGCAACACAGTGTCTGTTAACAGCCTCACTACTAACTACTTTGTGTAGCAGTAACTTTGTGTAGCAGTAACTTTGTGTAGCAGTAACTTCGCTGTACTGCACAGACGAGAACCTTCACTGTGTGCTTCGACAAACAGGACTGGGTTGGTAACTCAGGCAGTGTGTGAAAATGCCTGTAAAATAACCAGAATTGGCTTTTTTCTTTCTACTACAAAACATCAAGGCTGGTCTTAGCAATGTGTTCCATGTCATTTCACTCTTTGCTGTTCTTGCGCAACACTTTCCACTGTATTCCAACCAGTGTGGTAGGTGTGTGACATATCACTTCATCACATAGGGGATTCATGCAAGCCCTGCAAAACAGCTGCCATGCCAACAACTTGTTGATTCTTAATACCTGATCTTTGCATTGTTAGGAACCATATAAAACATAGCAGCTGGTATACCTGCATTCCTTCCCACTGTCTGGAGAGCATATTCCTAAGTGTCCTTCCTCCTCTTTTTCTTGGTTCAGAGAGAATGGTAAACATTCAGCATAAAACACATTTATGAAACACGGTTTTCTCGCATCACTTAATTAAATGATTCAAGTTTTCATTGAAATTTAGAGCCAAGTGTTCAAGCATTAGGGAATAGTTCACATTATTTTATGGTGTTGTTGTCCGACAAACTTTGGATTGTTTTTTGTGGAAAACCTCAAAGAACATATTTCCCGAATTCATAAAAGAATCTTAAGTGTGAGAAGAAACGCCCCGCTGTCAGAGCTGAACAGAGGCCGGATGGTGCTGCAGCCGCTTCCTTTCAGCTCAGAAGGCCTTTACTACAACTGCTTTCACTTTTAACTGAGCTGCAATAAAGCACCACATTGTTGGTTGATATTTTGAGGGAAAGGGAAGAATTTTCAGACTGCACCCTCAGCACCTAAAGCCAGGACCATGCAGGTGCACTGGAAGCTTGAGGGTTTAAAAACTCTCTCTGGAGCAGTAGATTACACTCGTGATTAAATAACCTCTTGACCACTCATAGAGCAGTACTCTGTGGCAACAGACGGCCTCGTGATTGTTGTCCTCATGAAATATCAAAAATCCCTTCCAAATCTTGAAATGTAAAAAAACTAAAATGTAAATGAAACTAAAAGTGCGACACACTAATGTTGGATCTTCTTGCTTATAGCTGTGTTTGATAAAGTGATGAACATGTGGAACATCAATTTGTTGCCATTACAACACCAGGCATGTCATCTCAAGTCCCAGCAACAGTTTGTCTTTCTACGGGTGGGAGACTAACAGCAACCATGTGCAACAAAACGTGTAAACATCAATATAGTGCTTACTGTATGTGGCTCTCAGTCAATTTCAACTGAAAGATTGGTCGCATTATTTGTCTATTTAAAATGTCATAAATTTATAAGTTGCAGTGAAATCACAATCTGTTAGGGAACTGAAAGGGGAATGTAAGGGCAACGGGAAGCATAGTAATGATCTGCTAAAAGGCTGAGTTCCATTTTATCTGCCCCTGACAGTAGGAGTTCCCCTACATCTAGGGTTCATTTTCCATGAAGCTTCTCTCTTTGGCAGGGGCAGCGGCACAACAGTCCACACTGGCTGTTTCCCCTCTGTGCATGGCACCATCAGTGAGGTAGAAAGAGAGGCCACAAGGTGTATCGTTGGGCTTGAAGCTTCACTACTGAGCTGGTTTAAAAGACTCCAATCAAGTTGGGGTCTTATAGCCTTTTAAGGATTAAGAATAAACTTAGTATTTGTCAACATTTGTGAAGCAAGTAAAATGTTTAACTTGTTTTTATAGGCTGATAGCTATAACATAAAAAGATTTCGACCTTTAAGGGCTTTTTTTTTTGCTCTCAGCTGTATTAACCAATCAGGAGGTGGTCCTCTCAGCAGTATTAACCAATCAGGAGGTGGTCCTCTCAGCAGTATTAACCAATCAGGAGGTGGTCCTCTCAGCTGTATTAACCAATCAGGAGGTGGTCCTTTATGCCTGTCCATTACATTGTTTGCAGACACAGAATATAAGAGACACTTTAGAGGGGAGGGGCTCTGAAGAAAAGTATGGATGAATCCTTGTAGAATTTGGGGAAAATGTTATAATTGCTTATGACTGCTTTAAATATAATATTTTAGATACTTTTTCTACTGGTGTTGCATCATTATATATATTTTGGTTTGACTTTCAGTCTCCATTCATCAACCTTGTATTATAACATTCATTCAGTGTTTTTGATGAAGCTTTCATGGGGACATTTTGGGACCATTAACAGACTAAGAAAAAAAAACTATTCATATTCTATGCATAAGCTAATTTCTATGAGTCCTATAGAAAGTATAATAATTGCCTCCTCATTTCAAAACAAGTGTCCTGTGGATTTAACATGATTAATCTACCTAAAGGATAAGTGAGACTTGCATAATGAAGTCTCATAGTAATATATTGGTTAATAATCCAAGATTATCGAGAGAATTCTAGACGCTCCTAAGAATTAAATTTAATACCCTTATAGACTGGACTGTAGAATAGTTTTTTTTATTGGATTTTTATATTCTTAGTCAAAATGTCTCATTCTGTGATTCTAAGTGAATGTTCAGTAAATGTGGTTAGTGTTTATATTTGCAATTGCCTGTTTGCATTTTTTACATTTTAATTTATTTTTTTTTACCTAATGAGAAAACATCCTCCAGATTTGCTAAGAAAGAGTTTATTCTACAAAACTCTCTCCAGCTGAAAATTTAATAAACATGTCTTCTATACTCATGCATGTTGGTTCTTGTGCAGGGAACAGCAGGCAAACCCTCATGACAAGCGCAGTGGGGTGAGAAGGGCTCCTGCAGCCTGCACCACAGGGTGGTAAGCGGCCGTTTGACATGCTTCCAACAAACCAAAACAATTGGTTGCAGTGGGAAGAGCTTCGACTCTGAGGTAAAACCACATGCGCCATTGCACCACATGCTTAGCCTCACAGAGTCAAAGCACTCCGAGCATGTTAATCCTTTGCCTGAGAAGGTTAAATTCTTGCTTTTGTGTTCTCTAGCTTTACTTTTTCTGTAAATCTTACAGCCAGATTTTCTCCAGATAACTGCTGTGCCATAGTGTAGTTACAGGCACGACAGGAAAATCTGGAGCGAGGAGCGAGCTTTCCAACAACAAACAGGCTCCATGAAACGAACGAAGCGGGAGTCAAAACTTCAAAAGCAGGAGCTCAGAACACTTTATTGGAATACTGAACATGTGGGCACAAAGTGGGATTGTTCTATCCCGGGGTGTTAGCTTACTGGGCAGGAAGTGCATGTTAGGGTCACTTGGGAATGATGGGCTACAAGCCTGCCCACATCTGTTAAAATAAGAAAGACCTCAGAGTTTGAGAGGAAGTCAAAGAAAGAAAAAATGCCTATTCACAGAGCAAACTGTGTGGATATTAGCCTGATAGGCGCTTTCCAAGAAAAAACGGAGAAAGATAATAATGAATGAATAATGGAAAATTCAGTTCCACTGCTATCGTGCTGAAGGTCATAAATATCTGATGGTTTGCGATTAAGCTAGTTAAAGTTATGATAATTTGAGGCTGATTTAATTTGAACTTTGGATAAATTCGCCATGACATCATATGATCAAGCTTGAATAAAATAAATAAATAAATAAATAGATAAATTCTTATGTTAAATTGCGTCAGCATTTTCAATATTATGGTAATATTAATAAAAACTAATAATTTGATGAAAAATAATAAATACATTTTATTCTTCTTCTTCGTATTATTATTATTATCAGCATCATCATCATCATCAATGGTGGGGGGGACTACAAAAAAAATTATGATAAACATAATGAAGAACCACAAAAGATGTAAAGTGTTCACAAGTATGTATGTTTTTTTTAAAACCCATCAAACTCTATGCAGTTTTCTGCACTTAACAAATTAAGTTGAGGAGCTGGACAGAGCTCAAACCTACCCAGTGGTAGGACTTGCCTCAGATGGCAAAGACGTGCTGCCTTGGTTGAGCATTCAGCTCTTCTTCTGTGATGCCTGGGTTAGGCTGGAACAGATGCTCCCAGCACGGGTGGGAGGAGGAGGTCTCACCCACTGAGATGAGCTCAGTATTTATTGAGGCAGCTGTGACACACTCACGGAGAGGCCTGGGATGAAGTGAACTGCATCCACTTCTCTCACCAGAGCTCACGAGGTCAGTGATTGCCAGTTGCTATGCTTTATTATTTTATACTTACATGCAATACTGGAAACACTGGAAGCTCCAGATTGTGCAAAAATTGTATAATAATAATGTCTTTGCACACTTACATGTACATAAAATATCAATATGAAGTGTGATTGGTCACCTACTTATGTAAAATAGGTAGAAACAAAACCCCTCACTTTCCTAAAGTTTATAAGTTTGCTAAGAGCATTTTACCAGGTGTTAACATGCATGTGGTGTAGTTATACATCACTTTTATTTTCTTCATCTTCTGTATTTGTAAGCCTTATTTAAAAGGGTTAAATAAAAAAATAATAAAGTCAAAACATTATCATTAGTTATAATAATAACAAATTATAATTAATATTATTATAATAGTGTTGTTGTTGTTATGCAACCAACTTGTATACATTCCAAAAAAACAAACAAACAAAAAAAAAAACAGTGTATGTGAACATCAAGTTTAATTCAAAAATAATCTTATGAACTTTTTGTGCTTATGGAAAATCTCATCTTGAAAGGACCTTCATCCCAACAAAGTTGGGGTCTGAATCCACAATGGCTTGTTTGGTGCCAAGTATAGGATAAAACATGCCAAGTGTCAACTAGTTAAAGCTGCAGAATAATTCACCATTACTTTACACCTGTTCTTGTGGAATCCTAAGAGCTGAACATGGCTTCCTCCCCAGCACAATCGGCTAGTCAGAGCCAGAACATGTGCCTATGGCCTTTACATACCAAAGGAATGGTGTGTAAATGTAATTTGGGTAAAATAGTCAAATGGCAGACCTTTCTAGAAGGGCTCAAAAAAGTATAAACACAGACCTACGGTGCTACAGTTGAAGAGTCATGTTTTTCAGTGTCTTTCTCCTACCCAGCTATTGTTTACAAGATAATCCACCACTAATGGGTCTTTCAATGACACTGTAAATAAAACAGTCGGTCTGACAGCTGACATCGCCAACTGACAAAGTCAACTGTGAGAAGGCTCAAATAATACTTTAACTATACTGTTTTCAGTGCTTGTAAAGGGAACCATATGAATAGACTAAACAGGAAAGACCATAAGGAAAACAGATACAAACCACCAGATTATTCTGATGTAGTGAGCTGGAGGGGTGGAACTGTGCACAAACCAGTTAATATAAAAACTGTTTATATTATATACAAAAATATATATTTTATATTATAATACAAAAACTGATATATGTTGTATTCCATGCAGAAAAAGTTAAATGGAAAAATGAAGACCAATTACTGTGTACTGGGTTTACAATTTCTAATAAAAAGCTACTGTAAGCACAGCTTCAGCACAGCCAGAATCACCCAAGAACCTCCCCAACACACACACACACACACACACACACACACACACACACACACACACACACACACCCTCCCCTTCATCACGGCCGCATGTTCTCAACAATCCTGCCGTCTGGCATATCTACGACAGCATCAGGCGTGCAAGCTGCATCTTGGGTCATCTGGGAAGGCTGAGCAGCCTGATAGCTCCTGGCTGCCCTTGCTTTAAGGAACCCAGATGTGCCAAAGAACATCCAGTCAAAAGTAGCATCTGCTTTGCACGCAATTCCAGCTCTTGTTAGCAGCACGGCACACCTACTTGGCCTGAACCCAGAAAAGCCCACACTTAGCAACTAAGTGCAGTCGTTTGGGCCCATAGTCCATTTGCCGCTGCTCTTTCAGGATTTATACCCGTTGTAAATGGAGCTTCATAAGAGCAGGCCTGAAGCAGCTAACTTTTGGAAGAATCACCATCTCAACACCTATTACGAGCCTCTGAACTGTAAAGCTGCCTTGAGGAGAGCCACTGGAGCACTCTGCGTACTGTTCCTAAATCTTCACACCCCCGTTTCATTAGCTGTTTTACAAGAACTAACTGCTGCTCTGCTTAATAACACAGTCTGTTTATGGAACAAGTAAATGCCATTTCCCTTAAATATGAGCTAAAGCAAAACCGTACTGCACACTACACAAATAATCCTGCACTTTCACTCCTATTTTCCAGAACAGATTTGTGCATGATGGAACTATGCTCAGGCTATGTCTGCAAAATAATTTCCAAATGAAATAAACTGAACGCTTTGTCACAACTCTCAGCCTAATGGGCAATAACATTCGGCTCGGTCAGGCCTCTGAATAAGTCATGCTTGTTTACTGACCACAGTTGCAGACTGTGTCAATGAGATCTGTTTGGTCTTTGTGTTAGAAATGGCATAACCTTTTAATATTCTTTGGCCTAGTGAATAAGCAGCTCAGTGGTTTCTGTTGCCAGCATCGCTTTAAACAACAAGACCTACTAAAGCCTTTGTGGGTTCCTGCCGTTTTTATTCTATCCAACGTGGCTGGATAATCACTTAACTGGGTGACAGAAGGTCTAGTGAATGAGAGGCTCCCTTGTGTGGCCATTTTTGCATGGGTACCAGTTACCTGTGGAGCCTGATGGCGCTTGTGCCTGAAAAAAGCATTTAAGAGCAAAATAAATCACCGCGCTTACAGAAAGCCAGCAATAACGTTCTGCTAACAGCCTCACACATGTGAGAAATAGACCAACACAGGATTAGCTCCACGACACTTCCTCATCCAACTCTTAATGTATAGATAGGAAGGAGTAGGCTGTGCTATCACAGACAGCAGAGCCCTGTAATAAACTTCATCCTGAATAGTCTAAGTGACTCCAGATTTTCAGCGTGTGCATGCTCTCCATCATCATTGACTGCATAATAGAGCAGGACAGCCCAAGGTCACAGATCACGTGTCACAAGCACAAAGTTCATCGTGTCTTGACTCTTGTGCCCCATCTAGTGGACGAAAATGTAGAATGACAGCATCTGGATTTTGTCTGTGTTTTTACCCTTCCTTCTTATTCTCAAGTCTACAGAAATGTATCAGAACGAAATTGGCGTAAAAAATCAACAGATAATACACTGTCTTGACTTAACTTATTCCACACTGTTAATCCTGTATCACCAATTCAGTTAATATTATTCAATCACTAAATGATACATCACTGGCATTGCAAACAATAACAGCTCAACATAAAAAAGCATCATTAGTAATAAACAATAGTTACCTGTTCATTTTAAGGCATCATATAAAGCCACTCTGGATGAATTACAGCTGCCTTAAATAATCTGGTATTAACCCTAAATAAACTTTATAGCACTTACAGTAGCTTTAATAGGTTTAGGATGGCTGATTTTAGAGTTATGGGCAGGGACCCCCCCACCCCTAGACTTCCACAGGGTGTAATTCCAGAACTGGCATTTTTTTCTTTTTTTTTTGGCAGACAAAGCATGCAACAAAAACATCCTGAAAACCACTTAAAAATACTCTGAATGCTGAATAAAATGTTTTTGATAATGCTGACAATAGAAATACTTGAACATTAGTGTGTGCGGGTAAAATAGGAAAGCAAGTAAAAGATCACTGAGGGTCCTCTAACAGCTTCACAGTGAGGTCAGTAACAGTATTGGAGGGCTAAAATAATACACAAATACACAAACAGGAAGCAGCTCAGAAGCATCTGTGACCCTGGTGGTCCACAGTTCTAAGAATTGGCTGATCTAAATACCACATATTTGAACTTTGAATGAGTGAATGTTTAGTGTTTGAGTAGATGGCTTTGGTCTTCAGACTTTGTGACTTGCTAAAACCCTTTTTCACTCCCTTGAGGAATCTCACTGTGAATATACATGGGAATGGGGTGGTTCTTTAGGTACAGCATCTGCACATTAAAGTGGTTTTAATGCCACCCTGGCACATTACAACCATCCACCATATGTTGTGGGTGGCTCATACACAGAGCTGTCAGGGGATGCACATTCCAGTGTTCTGGGTTGGGTGGGGGGTCTGTGGACTTTTGGCAGCAATATTACCTGAAGAAGCAGTGAATGTTTGTCTATGCAACCTGCAGATCTCAAAATAAAAAAAACTCCAATAAAAATATTGTCCCATATTTTGTTACAGATATTTCTAAAGTCCTAAAACTGGGGGAAAAAGGAGGTACTGCATCCACCAGGAACTTAGCCATTGTTCTCCAAGCTCAGCCTCAACATTATGTTTGAAATAAATATTTAATTTTGACATCTGTTTAGTTCTATGACTGAGAGGGAAAGATTAAAAGATTTGAACCGCACTGACTCCACGCTTATCATTTTGCGGCTATTCCCTTCAGCACTGGCCTGTCGTGTGTTAATTGGTTACGCGTCGCCCCTTAACTCAAGCACCATTCTCCTCACGTAGCCAACACAGACTCGATTAAGTTGTTGCTCCACTTTAGCACCATGAGACACAAGGAAAATGTTGAGGAGAAGAGCAAGTGAGAAGCTGCGGTGAGTGGGAGCCGAAAGGAATGGTAGAAAGAAGAAGAGAGTGTAGAGAGACAGAGAGAGAGAGAGAGAGAGAGAGAGAGAGAGAGAGAATGATGATTTGAAGGTTACGCGGTTCAACCCACAGCTTACACTTCCTAATTAAGTCAGCTGGGACTGCCAAGCTGAGCATATCCATTTTTTTTCTGGGTCAGACAGAATGACGAAAGATTACTACTTTACGCCAGGCTTCTTAACCAAATTCTAAATGTTTCATATCTGTGTGCCATCAATTTGGCCACTATAAAACGTATCCTTACCAAATGTATTTTCCTGTATTTTCCGATGAATGATGTAGAAATGTATAGGAAAATTGGATCTGACAAATTTCAAATCACTATCCACAGTGTAGCCAATCAGAAAATGGTCCATTATGAGTCAGGGTATTTCCTGCTTTAGGTTCCACTGCCCACCGACCAGCTGGGGAACATTCTGGAAGCTGCTTGAAAGTCATGATGTGTTTACTGATATTCTCGTTCTTACGAATTGCTCCCGTAGGCCACAGAATTGTATCTGTCCTCCAAATAGAGTGATTTTCCCATGAAGAAAATCAGAGTAGTTATAGAGGTCCACACACTGAGTAACCTTTTTAATCAAACATTTTCATGGCCACTATATTCAAATAGGCCTCAAGACTTGTTGTGAATTCTCTACTACTACTACAAATGATAAACCTGCCATGACTTGTGTGAGAATTACATTCCCTTACCGATATTCATGGAAAGTGGGACAAGACCTTTACCTACCTTACAGTTATTCACTTCAAGCTCATACTAAACCCTTTGGCATGTCACCAGGTAAATCTCTCTGTACCTCCATACTGTCATATTTATTCCACTATTCCATATATATTCCACTATCAGCAGCCAAATTAACCAGCTTTATTAAGCAGAGGCCAAACCAATATTATAATACAAAAATATGTTAAAAAATTAAATAAAGCCTACCATTGGTAATATTAACTAATCTGTTACTAAGTACAAAATGATGAATCAGATGATATGACAGAATAAGAGGCAGAAGGAGATGAAAGGGTTTCCTACAGAAACTGCTATGACAGGATAACAGCTTCACCACTGTCAAAAGTCAAGAACTTGTCCAGTAGGGGGAGGCATTAGCTGAGACCGATACATGAAAAAGGAGAGTGTATTGTATGTGTGTGCGCGTGTAAGTGATTGAGTGAGAGTGAAAGAGAGCAAGAGAGAGACAGAGAGTGCGTGAGAGAATACCCTCTGTGCAGGAGACTAAGCAGTTTTAGTGGGACACTATGGTGTTTGTTTATGGCACTGAAATGGAAGTGTAATTAAATGGATAAGTTACACCATGCTCTCATCGCTATCGATCTGAAGCTCCTGACTCTGGCTTGAAGGGGAGAAGGTTTTAGGTTCCTCCCAAATCTGCAGCAGGTTTTTATGTTTAATGGATCCATCTAAAGCTGGTACATACGATCGCAGCAGAGGGAGCAGCCTGCCAACGAACAGTGGTGGGGGTGCTGAGGTTGGGATGGAGGCACTTACAAGCCATCCCAAAAGGTTCTGTTGGCAAAGCATTAGAGGCCACCCAAAATATTTCCTTATATCAGCCCATCACCGGGTGTTGGCCATTATTGAACAGATCTGACTAATAAACCAGGCCACTGTAATGGGCATCAGCATGTCATCAGAGAAATACATTCCCAAGAGGATACAGTCATTTATTATTTGTGTTACAGAGCTGGCAGGAGATGTGGGTAGTTTAGAGGGCAAAGAAGGTAAATGCAGAACAGTTGGGATGTTGTTTTTTGATATCATCCAGGCCCAAGAGGGAGCCAATGATAAGAGCCAGGTGTTAAATTATCTCTGTACAATGGCCAGGCTGTTTTGCTGTACATTTAGAGCTGTACATTTACATATAAAGTAGAAATATAAATTTGGCACCTAATTCTAAACACACCAGCATGAAGAGCATTGTACATTTTCGGTAGCCATCAAGACATTCTTCCTCACACCAGACAAAAACACTTAATTTGTACTTTGCTCCAAATGATGAAAAATTAAGTAAATATTGAGGAGGAAAAGTCTGAGCAAAAATCAGAGGAGATATGGCATTCATGAGAGTGTAAGACCTCAACCCTTAATACCTGTCCTTTGCTATAGATTTACTAGGGAAAGGGAATAGGTTTGGAATGGTTGTAAGCAGTAAAGTATGATTTCTAATAAAATAACTTTTATGCTTTTGTTGTACTATTTTTCTACACACAGGTAGGATTTTTGACAATTGTTCAAAATTCTTTCACCAAGACTTCAGCTATGAAAAACACAACACCAGGAATAAAATCAATAAAGATTAAATTTACTTAATTTAATAAAAAAATGAGCATTTTCAATAGCAGTGTCATAGCAACAAACCCACAATGTCATGGTATGAACGCTGTCCTACCGGTGGCTGCCTGCAAGCAGTGGCAGTGAACACATGGACTTTGTTTCCTATTATTAGGTAGCATGTAGTGGAGGGTTATGCCATATGCCCATGACAAGGAACCCAGGAAAGGACCTTTCAGATGGTGAACCGTGGTCCCAGCTAACCCTCCTGGGATGTTGGATCAGGTTGACAAGCAAGTTGGTGGGAAGGGACTATGAGAGAGACTGTATTTCTTGGACACATGGCTGGATGTGTCCCTTTTTTGTCCCTTTTTTGTCCCTCTTCTCCCTCCTTTCTCCTTTGGTTTGTTTGGTTTTGCTGCCCCAGGGAACGTGACCTTCTGGTGGAGGGTGTGTTTCTGTCATGGTATAGAAGCCCCCATACCAGTGGCCACCTGTAAGTGGTAGCAGTGGGACATGTGGCCTGCTTGATTCCCATTCGGTCACTCAATGTTACTGCCACGCCTCCCACAGCTGATGTGTATTATCCATCCCTACCTGAGGGTAATGATGCCATTATGTTGTATGTTGCCAGTCATCCTGTGCTGCTGGGTCATCACAAGTGCTTGATTGATTACACCTTTTGTCTGCTACCTTTTTATTTTTATTTTTTATTACACCTTTTTATTCATCCACATGCCTCTCAGTGCTATTTGTGTTCACTCAGGTTAAGAATATTGAGAATGAAGATTCTCTTAACGTTCCTTTACCTCTCACTCCTTCTGTGCCACTGTCATCTCAGAATGTGCAACCACCAAGGAGTAAAGCGAGCAGACCTGACTGGGCCAACCTGCTGGCTGGGACAGCAGAGGCAGGTGATTGGTGAGCTCTGGTCCAGGATGTACAGATTCACCAGCTGTGTGCAGACTCTCTCTGTGGAGGCTAGTAAGCGGTTCATGAACACACTGCCATGCACTGCCAAATTGCCACCCATTAAGTCTACAGTGCGGATCCTGAGGACTGCGTGGGGCTTGTGGTCCAGTGTGAGCGGTACTTTAAGTATCAACTGCGCTTGCCTGACTACGCCAAGGTAGCCTGTGTCATCTGGCAGCTCACGGAGAGCGATTACACTCAAGAAGCTGCGTTAGTGTCCGGCTCCACTCCGCTGCTTGAAGACTACCCCAAGTTGTGAAGGAGCTCAAGGCGGTGTTCCACTGTCAGGGCAGGGTCTGCAGCCAGGGTCTGCTGCACTTATAGCAGGGCTCTTGTTCAACAGCAGACTACGCCATGGAGTTCCAGACATTATCTGCAAGGTCCAACTGGAACGATCCAGGTCTCAAAGACGTCAGGAGACTGCAGGGAAAGCTATAGGCTAAATTAGCCTGCAAGCAGAAGGCAGTAATCTCCAATGATGAGACATCATTCTCTTCACAGAAGGTAATCTTGGTGATGCCAAGGTTCAGCATGGTTAAGCATGGTGAACACAGCTCTCTCCCCACCATCAGGGTGCAGGGTGTATCTGCTCACCCCAGAGGAAGAGCAGGTCATGCAAGCATTAAAATCAAAAACGCTCTTGCCCAGGGTTATATGCACCCCTCCACTATTTGCCTCAACTAGTGTTTTCTTTGTAAAACAGATGATGGCTGAAGATTATAGAGGTTTGAATGCTCTTCTATTAAAATATCCCTACTGATCCCTCTAGTGCCGGCTGCTCAGGAGATTGCAGTATTTTACCAGTGCAGTAATTAGACCTGTGCAATGCATATAATCTTATTAGGATTAAGGAGGACAACAAGTTGAAAACAGAATTTAGTACATCATCTGGATACTACGAGTACTTGGTTCTGCTGTATGGCTTCTTCTGTATTTCAGGCATACATCAGTTAGGTCCTACTGGAGTTTCTGGGTAGATCCATTGTTGCTTACATCTAAGTCTTATCTACTCCATGGACTGAAATGTGCATGATGTACGTGCAGTCCTCAGCACTCTCCTGTGAAATCATGTGCACTGCAAGCTGGAGAAGTACGAGGTCCACCTCACTAAGGTGAGCTTGCTAGGTTATATCATGAGGGTAGAGAGGGCTCTGTACACAGATGACCAGATGGCCCAGAACTGTTCGTTGGTACATGGACCGATAGATCGAGGTGATTAATCCCCATCCTCACTGCCCTCCGCACAAGCTCCCTCCAAAACACTGCATTCACATCACATGGGCACACACCTCGCTGGGCACAGGGCACCCTGATCAGCATTTAGTGTGAATACAGCAGAAACACAAAAACATCAAACCTATTAAAGAGCTGTTGTGTGACTTTCCGAATAGATCTTTTTATAGACTGTTAAAATCCAAAGAAAAGAGACTACCAGACTGATAACCCTCTGCAGATTTGGAAATAAACAAATACTTGAAATGGAGAAGCATTAATGATTCTGATGACCACAATAAATGATATTTTACGTTAAATTTAATGACCCTGAGATGATGTTTAACTGCACAAACATATATATTTGTAAGGGCCAATAAGGGATTATACCCCCCAGTGGATTTAGCACCCCTAGGGTTACACTTTAAGAAAAGACTTTTCCTTTCCTAGCAGAACCAAAATTCTGATGAGGTGGAACAAGGAAGGGGAGCAAATGAAAATGGGAAAAACAACAACCAACATGAACCAGGGCAGATTAACTGAACAGGAACTCAAACCAGGAACAGGGGGAGCAGGAGAGGAAAGGTCAGCCCACTGCACTACTGTGGAACATGATGCACTGATAGCAGGGAAGTGATGGGGTTGTGCTTGGTGGAGACGCAAGGAGGCAGGCAGATCACCCAACCAGATAGGAAGGGGTTACAGGTGCTCCAGCTCCCATTCACATCCACTGGAAACAAGTGGTTTGAACTACAATGTTAAAACGCACTTCATCCACCAGGTCCTGGAGTCAAACCTGGGTCATCCCTAGATTAATATAGTAGAGGGCTAGGCAGTAACCAATTGGCCACCATGAAAGTGGTACAGTTGACAGCAGACAGAAAGGCAAACAACTGAAGAGGACTGGGAGTAACTTTCCCCAGAAAGCACAACTTTAAACAAACAATAGTGAAACCTCAGAGGAAGACATGGAGAACTAGAGATTACCAACACCAACTACTAACAAGTCAGAACAAGCACTGCACACACCAACAATTCACAAAGACTGAGCTTTGTGAAGCTGCTTATATGGGGTAAGGCTACCTGAGGAGGACCAGGCTAATGAGCCCAAACTGGCTTCTGTCTCACTGCCTCCCTCTGGTGGTCACTGGCTGGGGCTTTGAGCCACCCATTACTGAATGGCAGTGCTAGCTACAAACAAAGAAGCCTTAGCACCCTAAGGTTTTCCAAATAAAAGTTACAATAAAATACAGATATTTGTACAAACCTGTCCACATACAACCAGAATATGTATTAACGTACTTGTTACTCTTATTTCACAAATCCTGCCTTATAGTTGTCTTTGTTTAGTGTATTTCCTTGGATTCAAAATCAAGCACATATTCTATAAATATCAGGAAACTTGTTTCTGTTCACATGTTAATGTCTATGAACCACTGGTTCTTTGGTCATTTGAATGGATTGCTCCATGTTTTAAAATGTTTTGTATTTAAGTCTACCAGAGGGGGTGTATTCAGTGCATACCTTCATAAACACAACAAGCTTCAAGTGCTCCATCTAATACAGTATGGTTCAAAATAGACCTAGTATTCATTTTAAAAATCGTAATTGCCATTTTTTGCCAACTTCACCTTTAAAGTATAGGGTTGAGAAAAAAGGGTAGGCAATCTTCTCTCACCACCAGGTTCACCACCTCCTTGCTCCCATAGCCAGAAACAGAAAGGAGAACACAACCTTCTGGTTCTGGGTATTTGTCCAATTCAGAAAGTTCAGAAAAGAAGCAGAGAGAATATCCCATGGCTTCAGTCTCTGTGGAACTGTATGAATGTCCCAACTAACCAATATGTTGTCCTCCTTCTTGGCAGGATCTAGGGTTGCCAACATCGAGAGAAGTGTACCATTAAACTGTTGGGGAATTATTAGCGAATGTTGCTTCAGCATCCTCAGAAGTTTTTAAGGATATCGTCCCTGATCCAAATGTATCAGGGGTGGTAATCCATATTGTACAAAAACCTATCAGAGATCTTGGCTATTGTTATGGCTTTCTGGTCTCTGTTTGGAAAGATTAATTCATAGCGAGTAAAATGGTCAGTCATGACCAAGACATTTGCAGAGTCAGGCTCTAGGGACAAGAATTCAACACAGACTTTGTCCACTGCTTGCAATCTGGCTTAACAGTGTTGACCTTTGAGGAATTGTTGTGAGGCACCTACCACAAAACTATTAATAGACTATTAATAAACTATTTATTTAGTTAAGTTACTTTGTGCTACTGAAGCTTCCCAGTTTAGCTATTAGCCACACTGTCAAACCTCTTGCTCTCCCTCTCATTTCTGCTCTCTGATTCTTATTTGATTGGTATCAATTATGCCAACATAATTAAACACAACTAAACCTCAAACAGGACTGGCCATTCTTAACCAGATACCAATTCTAGCTTTAGGCCATTACAAGCCTGACTGCAACCCATAAGTTGCTACCTCACCATGATATGTGATTATATCCACTTTTTGTCAGCATTGTGTTTGTAGCAACACTTGGCCACAATTGCAAATCAAATTCCGTTAAAATAAAAGTTATAGTCATATAAGTAAGTCTTAAGTAAATTGTACAATGGGAAAAAATTAATAAATAACTAAAAATAACATTTTAATTAAGTTTTAATTAATTGAAATGTAATTAAAATTATACATTGAGAAATGCAGCTTTGCATTTGAACTTGCTTTGCACTGGAACTTTACTGATACTGTCATAGTCAGGATACTTGGAATGCAAGACTGAAGTAAAATATAGGTCTTTGGGAGCACATCTAGTACTAGCCAATGAATCACAAACAGGACCTTTTGTCGTTTTGGGTGTGTAGCCTGTAAAATAAACTAGTGTGACGGGGAAATACAGTTTTGCATTGGCACTTTATTGATATTGTGAAAGTTTAAGTTGCCATTTTAAAGTAAAATATAGGTCTTTGGGCAACTGGGAGCATATGTAGTACTAAGAGCATATCTAGTACTAAACGATGACAGAAAACCTTTGTCTTTGTCTCATCATTCCCAGCTGTCCAAAGACCTATAACTTAATTCAGAATTGCATTTTACTTATAGAGTCATGTGTCCTGACTATGAAAGTCAAGTCGAATTTATTTTTATAGCTCTTTTTACAACAGCCATTGTCACAAAGCAGCTTTACAGATGTCCGAGTCCAAGCCCCTAGTGAGCAAACCAAGGGTACCAGTGGCAAGGAAAAACACCCTGAGAGCAAGAGAAAGAGACCTTGAGAGGAACCAAGACTCAAAGTGGGGGCCCACCCAACCTCTGGCCGACACTGGGCAAACGTGCCTGCACAAAACCACTTCATACTCGCACTAGTTTGACTATAGGCCATACACCCAAAATAACAGAGATTATATTTTTACACACTGAACCCTTTTAGCCATGATAATGTCTCAGTGCCTCTGTCTGTTTTAAAACAAAATAGCATCAATAAAAAATTTTAAAAAATAAACCTTCATTAACACATTTTATTTTATATAATTCCACTGCAAATCCTCCAGACACAATAGTTTGAGTAAAGACTCATTCATTTTGTATGTTAATGTAATGTGCAGTTAACTCATAATTGTTGCCTATTTAACATTAGATTGACCAAGAGATCAATTAACACACTTGGTCTCGCTTAAAAGTCAGTGTCTCTTACTTCTCATTATATATATATATATATATAAGAAGAAGTAAGAGACACTGAATTTTAAGTGAGACCAAGTGTATATATTTACACACACTCACACACTCTCTCTCTCTCTAGCTACTCACATTTTCTATCTAACATCAGCTTGTCCACCACTAAATTGTCATTACCTTTGTTATGTACATTTCTAATTTATATTTTAGCAACAAGACATAACTCAGAAGCTAGTTAGCTAGATTAGATAGCCAATCCAGACCTATAGCTAGCTAACTTGCTCCTTCTAGCTAACGTTAGCTTCTCCACCTCTGAAGTGGAAACAACTGACATTTGACAAACCATTTAGTCAATCAGTTAATCAGTTTTGTTTGGAGACTATAAAAATCCTTCTATGCATGTTCTAACATATAAGATTGGATGCCTAAACGTTCTATTATTTGCATTTCACAGTTAGCGACTGATCTGGATCTTTTGATTCTGTGTGAGCTATCATGATACCATGTCGTAAACAAGCCAATCAGATCAAATATTCATGAGCCCACCAAAAGGGATTGGAAAGAGCAGCGTGTTTCATTCAAGGGCCAAAACATAGTGTTGTAAATGGGTGTGTAAAATCACGTCTGCCATTTTCACCCTGACCAATGTCATCTTTATATATAAACATCAGAGAATCATTTATAAATACTGAATAAATGAATTCTAGGGCAGCTTTACTTATTTTATTATTTACTTTTAATGACCTTTAGATTTTTATATCATGAGTCCAGCCTAGTCTCTGTATTTCTCCTAATTAGTCTCAACATTCTTTAATGCTGAAATTATAACCCGTAACGCATCAATCAAATGAAGTCCTTTTGACTGGATTTAGCAGAGTCCTATCTTTCCCCCTGTATAATCTTATCATCTCCTTTCAGGTCATGATTATACCCTGAGACCACGAGTTGAACGTCAGCCCCCTAATTGCCCAGCCTCAGCCCTTTCTCTTTTTTTTTACCCTTCTTCTGCATTCATGAGGTTGCACCCTGTCCTGACAACTATTGGCAGCTCTCAAGATGCAAATGACTTAGCTAGTGCGTGATGGATGTGGACCTTGTGCTGCTGTAGAGTTGCCTGCTGTAGGGTGTTCTCCATAATCTCTCACTATCACCATTTCTGATCTGTGCAAATTGGGATAGTTCATATTTATATGCTGTCTGTTTTTGTCGGTTCTGAGCCTGCAGGACCGAGACGTGTCTAATGTCATACCTAAAATAATGATGTATATCTAATATAATGCTGTAGCCTATATTTTCTATATTCTTCCATTGTCTGTTCTCTTTTACACTTTTTTTTTAAACTAGGACAAGGGGAGTCTACCTCTTCACTGCAAATTAATAATGTAGAGTGTCCCCAGGACGTGCTCTGTCAGGATGGTAAAGGACAGATTCTGTACTTTTTGTCTGTAACATGCTGGGCCTCAGACAGTTGAGCCTCATTTCCCTCATTACAGTGATTCTGTGTTGAGTATTTACTGTGTCTACATTGGAAGTTAATTTTCCACAAGCTTTAAAAGGTCATTTCCTCCTTCAAGTTTCATACTCTTCTGAAATGGCAAAGTTTCATTTAAAGATGCATATTTTAAGGAGCTGTCCTTATTAACACATTTGAATAATAAGTGGGCCACGTGAGTCTTTGTGGCATTACAGTTATCTTAAGTGCACTGTCTCTTTACCATTCTACCAGATTATTATCTCAGTATTATGATGCTTTTGGGAGGCTAGTGAATTAAGTCATGAGATAATGTACAGATGCTGTCTTTTCGATGGAGACAGACTCCTTCTAGTAAATTAATTTAACTGAAATCAAATGCAAATTCTGAAACTTCTTCTACCTTCTATAAAAAATATTACACTTTCAATCCTATCATACATGCTTAATGTGCTAAACTATCATTATCTGACTGTCATATTACCTCATTTAATTCTGCATTTAATTAACATTTTAGATGTACTTTTTCCCTTTACTATTATTCATTTTTGTATACACTGTACTATCCAGAATTGCCCAAAGGAGAATGGGTTCTTTTTTGAGTCTGCTCCTCCCAAGGGTTCTTCATCTCAGCTGAGGGAGTTTTCTTTCCTTCTGTTGCCTTAGGCTTTGCTCATTAGGTGTCTAGACCTGGTTACTCTAAAGCTGCTTTGAGACAATATATATTGTTAAAATCACCAAGTAAATACATTTGAATTGAATTGAGTCAGGTAACAAAATAACAGGAAATTCTCACATTTCCATTTGTAGTCTTTATGTGATTTTTCATGCTTTTTGTAGTGCAGTCTTTTACATGGTTTTATCAAGATGATGTTAGTTGAGTCAACATAGCTCACTGTCACTGTGTGCACAGTCAAGATAAGAAATCTACAGCCTATAACATGGCATAAAGATAAAGAAGTATGAAGGGTCTCTACTAAAGTTAATGTTAATATACTGTTGTTATGTGAGAAACTTCAGAAAGTTGACACTGCTCTTTAAGGTAAATTAAAAGTTCTGTTTGCTCTTCACCTGCACAATCTGAAGTGATTGGTATCCGTGGTGATGGAACATAATGAAAAATTAATTGCATCAGTTTTTTCATTGTTGCCAGAGAAACAGCTCATTTACAGCTGGTCTTTCCCCCACCTGCTCAGAGAGCTAGTGACAGCTGAGGCCTAGTCCTGCTCCGCATGCCAATGATATAAAAACACACACACACACTTTCACTTTGTCTCTCTCATGCATTCACACTATGGCCGAGGTGCAAATACTTCAGACAAGCACTTGACATTTCCCCAGCCTCTCATTGGTGAAGCACATCTCATTGGTGAAGCACATCTCATTGGTGAAGCACATCTCATTGAAATAACAATAGTAACGAGCGGGGAGGGGTAGGGTGGTGTTAGGACCAAACGGTTTGGAGGGGGGGTTCCTGAGATTCCTGTGGAGACATCTCTGGATATGGTTAATTGCACTGGTGGGGAGTAGGGAGCCTAATGCTAGCATAAGGTTGAAACACACAGCAGGAGGTAGCAAAGGTGGGAGACATGGGTGAAGGGCAGAGCACACTAGCCAAGTACTGAAGTACTGCCACAGCCGTGTTAGCAGGTCATCCAGCGCTAGGGAGTGAAAAGTCACTTAAAGTGTGAATAAGTCCAAATATAGGATTAAAAAACAGGCCATTTCAGACATAGCGGGACAAAGGAGGGTTTTACAAGTGCAGGTGCTTTCTTACTGTAACCCCCACAGCTTTAGGTCCTTGCAAAATAATAAAAAAAAAGTTGCCTTTACTGTCATGTTATGTATTACACAGAGCATTGATGTAATGTCATGCAAGACCACAGGAGTAAAAAGGGTGTAATGGGAGGCAGTGCTTCCAGCAGGCGGTCAGCAGCATCCCCGCAGCCTGCCATGCCAAAGTCTTCTCCTCAGTTCAGCTCCACCAGTCCAGCTGCCACTCTGCTTACCATTTATCCCCATCAGAGTCATCCTCCAACACACGGGCTCTCTGGCTGGCCGCGCAGGCCCAGCCGGGGCCCCAGGTGTTGGGCATGCTGTAGAACCTTCCCCAGCTCTGGCTGGAGGACTGTGTTTGATCCCCCGTGTGGCAGCAGATGGTGGAGCCTTTGTGCAGCGGTGGCTGTTATTAGCCATGACTCCCATCCATATGTTTGAATGGAAGGGCAGGTGGCCAGGGAGATTAATTTTTTAAGCAGGTATGATATGACTCTATCTGCAGAAAGGACTCAGAATAGATTCTGCCAGAGCCCTGTATGCTCTGTCTGACAGGTCTGTTGGTATCATCTTTGAGAACTTTCTACTGATCCTTAACTCAGGGTTTTTTTTTTTTTTTTTTAGAAATGTTGTCATAGTGAGCCCATGATTGCCTATTCAGGTGCTGCTTCCCTAAATGTCCGTGAGCTGAGCTGAATTCGATAAGAGTTTGGCTGCAGGATCTGCACAGCCCCTTGACATTCCAGCACTGGCAGGTTCTTGCCTGCATATGCTAATGCCCTGTGTCCAAGAAAATACTGACTGGTGTCACAGTCTTCTAGGTATTATGGATGTATAGTACATTTACAACAGATTACATGTGACAAGAAGACTGGGAGAATATGGTAATTCTGCCATCATTTACATAGTGTTTTTGATCATTTCTTTATTGTAATATGTTCTAAGTTTAAGAAAAAGTATTCCTTGTGTTGTCATACAATGAATCAATTAGACAGATAGACAGATACAGATAGAATGATTCTAAAATAATACATTATTAACCATAGTGAATTGAAGTTCAGACCAGAAGTTCTAAGCATTCTAAGTGCACTCTACAAATTCATTATACCTCATTAGAGACATGACTTGTAGTTGCCAAAAAGTATGTAAAAAATGGATTCCTCTCACTTATTATGCATGATTTGAATGTGCAAATAAAAGGCTCTCAAGTGTGATGAGTGTTTTGTTTTGGAAAAGATGGATAGAACCTTTTAAAACTATTTTATTTTTGTCGGTAGTCATCAGTAACTGAGGTTATGTCTCAAATGGAAGTGTGTGTGTGTGTGTATGTGTGTGTGTAGTTCTAAGCAGTAGGGGAGCTGGTCTGGGAGGGGCAGAGGGATTGGTAATAGAGCTGTCAAGAACCTGATAGCAAATGCTGATTTCACTTTAGAAACTGACGCTTTTGTCAGCCTATTGTGGAAGCCCTCTGTCTGCAGGGCTGGAGCCCGTGGGTCTGGGCCAAGCGCCCCACACCCAAGCCCTTCCGCCCTGCCCAGCCAAACTCTCCCTGGCCATACAAAGACAGGTCTTCACTTCTGACGCCCGCTGCTGTCCTGCCCACCCTAACCAGACAGCAAGTTCAGCACAGAGACAACAACGACATTCGTTATAAAGAAGCAGCCAGAAAATTAGACGGACCACTCGAGTGCAGGCTGGACTACAAACGCTGCCACTCTAAGATGAAAAGTTCCCGAAAGAGCTTTTTAGAGGAAGTACAGGAGGGAACTGATCTGGCAGTGAGATGATGAAGTCGTCAGAGGGATCACACTTCACACTCTGCTCCTATTTGTGTATGATGTGATAGAGCTCCAGTGATTTGGCATATTTGTCAGCAGCTATTTTGGTGTCTCAGGGCCACCACACACTAAAATCAAGCTTCTTACATCTCTAACAGGACGCCGGCCACAAAACACAGAAGCAGTTTCACACCTGGGCATTTTGTATGTGTGTGACTGGGCAACACTTATTTTTCTATTTTGGGGATGCTTATTTAAAATGCATTAGCCTGTGAAAGGGATATAAAATATGCAACCACTGGACTTTTCACCTTTTTGGAATTTATGTATAAATCAAAGGGAAATTGAGTCTTTTATGGGTGAAAACTCATCCATGTTTCATGAGGTGCCAGAAGCAAGACCTAGATAATAGAATCTCTATCACAGGTGCTCCGTGTTCCTGTGCAACTTCCCACAGATTCCATTACATCATACACTTTAATAGCCAGAGTGCTATACCAAGGGCTCCTTCTGTGTCACAGAGGAAATACTGAATGATCCACTAAGTATTTGTTTTAAAGTTTAAAGTTTATGGATCAGTGTCCTAAAAATTGCTTAAGAATATTATATAAGGAAAACTCAAAGCTAAACCTGTTTATGAAGGGAAGGAAAAAGTGCAAATTCTAGTTAAGCTTTCTGCACTATAGAGCATCCGTGAGGAGCTGGATGAGGGAATTTATAGAGTCTAAAAGGCTTGGAGTGAAGACTCCAAAGCATTTATACAAAGGAGTGAAAAAGCACCTCCCCCCCACCAAAAGAAAACAGAACCCTTCATCTTAATATCAGCTACTACTCCCCATAAAGTGTCCCTTGAAAGCCCAATGCAAATTAGTCACAAAAAGGCCATTAGACCTTTGATAGTGAAGATTTATGAGTATGGCTGTGGTCATAATCTGTAGTCAATTTTTTTGTAATCTAATTGCAAATAAATTATAAAATTCTCCTGGAATTTTGCTTATTAATTTATTTAGTCATTTAATTATTTATTTGTATGAACTGTTTTTCATTTATTTTTACATTTTTTAACATTAATAGGGAACTGATGTCTTTAAGTAATGTGGTTGAGTTATCCTCACAGTTACCCATGGCAGTTCTACTGTTTTCTGATGATCGATTATGGTCATTAGAGACTCTGCTGTAGAACCGAGCAAATACAAAGAGTGATGAAAGGTTAACCTTCCTGTTCGGGGCAGTAGTACACTCACCACATTTCTCACTGTCACCCAAGGTGAATTAGGCAGAAGTTCATAGATAAAGTGCTGACAAACAATCATGGAGAAAGTGTTTATTAAATGTCACCGTGTTACACTCTTCAAGGCTCTTCCTGACATTTCAACAGGCTGCTAGAGGTTTCAAAGGTGTAAATTCAGAACTTTGAAGAAAAATGTTTTGATTAAGACAATTTTATGAAACTAGACTCTTGGCATCAGAGGAAGTTGACTTATCAAAATGTGCATCAGTGACTGGTGGTTCATCCATTACAGAACTGGTGAATCTTGCATTGTTTTACAAACACATCTCCATGCTGTTTTGTGGATTCTAAATCCATCTTCTGAGAAACAGTGATAGAATCACACTGTCTCTTTCATTTTTAAAATGTGCATTTCCTGATAGGTAATCCTTCATCAGACCACTGGAAGCATACTCACTTAGATACGTCACACTTCACTTGCTGACATGCACGTTTTCATAAACAGTATAAATATATGCGAGAAAATAGCTGTTATATTGATTATGAATCATAACTCTTGTCATCCGGCATGCAGTTTGCTTAACTTACATGGTGAGGCCATACATACACAGGACATACAGCTGCACAGTGGTGTTTTTCTTCTATCAGCTCTGCAACCACTGTGTGAAAAAATACATAAATAAACAAAAGGAAACAATAAAAATGACTGCATGAAGGGCACATGTCACAGATTGAATTCGAAATCTTTGATTCACCTGAGCAGCCAGTTAGTCTCATGTGTTTATATACTTTAGTGTGATCTTTATATACTTGAGTGAATTACACTGATCAAGACAGATGTCAGTGGATTCTGTAAGTTGCAAGAAAAGGTACAGAGAGTAAAGTGAACACTGACCCATTCTGAGTTTTGCATCCAAGTTGAGAGGTGGCATAGCTAAAGTCTTACCAGTATGAAATAATCAGACCATGTTTACGTACGGTTCCCTGACATGGAGGGTCTCTAAAATGTTCAGGACCCCTACATGGTTAAGTAAATAAATATGTAAATACCCTCGAAGTAAAAAAGTGCATTAGTTTGAAAATATAATTTAGTTCAAGACTAGACTGACTGTAAAAAAAACGAAGCCTTCAAAGCCACATGAAGCATGTTAATCAGATCCTGAAATCTGCCACTGCACCCAAACTGCAGTATGGACATCTTGCCCTCAACAGATCCTGGTTCTACTGATGCTTATGTTAAAACACGACTGCCATCGTTTAAAAAAAGCTGGCTGAAACTGATTCTTTATATTCAACAGGGATAAATTCGCTATTACCAAAATGGCTTTTATAGATATTTCAGCTGTGTTCCTCTGTTGAGTTGCTATATACCATCCATTATTTGTGTTCCAGCGCATTGGATATAAAATCAAACAACTATTAAATTAAAATGTATAATGTTTTAAGGTTAGCTTATACCAATATAAATAATAATACTAATAACGATACTTTATCCTAAACAGTGACCTTATATCTACTGTCCAAATCTAATATAGTCTTGAGGCTTGTAACAGGCTACACTCATAGCTACCCTCAACTAATGAGAGGCAATTGAAAACCAATTAGGCAAGAATCGTAAATCATTCTGTGCTTGGAAATATGGATTACAGTAGAACACCTATTTTTTTATCCCACATTAAACCATAACTGTGATTCATTGTTGACGAATATCACATTTTGTACATGAACGATGACAGAGTGGCTGTAGGCAGTAGGCGGCCTTTGAATGGGTGATCTCTGGGTGTGCAACCCCCCCAACTCCACCACCCCCACCCGATGCTCCCACCACAGCTCTCCCCTTCAGTCCTGCTCCACCTTCCTGCAGCAAAACTGCCTCCAAGGCGTGAGGAAGTGAAGTACAAAAGCAGGGGGAGTCTTACTTCAAAGCGTCGGCGTTATGTCATATGTTTTCTAAGCTACGGGGTTTTGCCCTTGAACAGGGGTTCAGTCGAAGCCAAAAACAAACAAAAAACCTGGATGAGGATGTCTAATGTACGAGTGTGTTCACAAGAACAAATACACAAAGTTTTGTAATGCTGTACAGCAGACAAGTAACCGTCCACATTATTAAGAGAGTGAAGCTTTTCAAGTTGTATGTGATTTTAAAGAGAGTCCAGAATTTCACATTGTACACGTTTTTAAAGAGAGTCCACCATGTAGCAGGCCTGCATGGTTTTAAGGAGAATCGAGCAACACTAGCTCTGTCTACAGACATGACAGTACTCATTAGGAAGAAGTAATAGCCAGTCTTACATGCACTGGCCATTATTAATATGCCTTTGCTTTGGGATGTCACAGGTTAACTACTATTTCATTTCACCTTGGACGACCTCCAGAAAAACATACCTAATAACACAGTCAGCTCCCCTGCTGACAGTAGCAATTTAGTGTGTCCACACCTAGAGTGGAGATAGCATGGCTTTAAACCACAAGAGACCTTGGGACAGTTCTGAAGTGACAAATAAAATGACCCTTGGCCTGAGTGTGATCATGCACACACACACACACACACACACACAAACACACAAACGCACACGCATACACACACACCAACTCTCATGCTTCTTGCGCACACATCAGTCTGAGATCGTCCGTGGCCCGTTATATCGGCTGGAATCCCTGAGACATCGTGAACCCAAGACGGGGCAGAACGCAGGCGCTGAGATCAGTAGGAGGACATAAGCAGGGTGAACGATGGGGAACGCAACAGCCACCCTGGAGCCCAGGAGCAGATAAGTGCTCTGGCCACGTGGCTCTGGAGAGGTGTTATCTATGCAGACACATTAGTGTGCAGCCGACAGAGGGGCTACGCGATAATTGGCTGGAAAGGATAAAGAGGTATCATGGGTAGGGCCATTCTGGAGCAGTGGACAGTGACCACACTGAATCTCTCTAGGTTACAATACCAATGTCTGATGTGAAAAAGCTGCTATTGAAGGAAAACTCTAAGTGAACAAGGAATATAAAACAAATTGTTGGCATTTATCTTGGAGGCCCTCATTGATATTGCAGCTTGGCATAACGGTAAACAAAGGCTTAATCACTCTGTACCAAATCTTCCCAACTCCACAGTGCATTAAAAAATCTTTGTATTTAACATCTAATAGCCACCTTACAAATCGTTGTATTTAACATCTAATAGCCACCTTTTTAGTGCCTGGTGCCTTTAATATTATGGTTATTGCGACTATTGTCATAGATCTTAAGTCTTAATCAGAGACTTAAAACAAGATGAAACTGCAAAGCTAATTAAATGAGTTGCTGAAAAAAGAACTAAAAAATAGGTAATGAGCTAAAATGCATGTAACACGTCGCCAGTCCTTTTTATTACAAAAAAATGCAATCAACCCCCACTCTGGCTGGAGTAGGAGACTCTGATGAAGGTCATTCATAATGATTAAAATCGAAATGATTTGTAAATGACTCACGGGACTAGGAGTCCAGTGGCACCTTCATACAAGGAAATTGCATTACCAGTCAACGACACTGCCGTGGGAGTGGCTTCACCACGGTCCGCCCCCCCCCCCCCCCCCCCCCCCCCCCCCCCACGCACGCACCACACAAACCAACACAACCAAAACGCAGTGGCAAAATACGAAAAAGACAAGGGAAGATAA